>CM076575.1:1877906828-1878138725 GCA_034641835.2 Pinus albicaulis | reverse complement strand
AAACCCAAACCATTCCATTCAAGATGAATGGCACATCATCACCATTTGGCCTCCAAATCAGAAAATTGCTGAAATTTATATGCAATTTTGGATGGTACCAAAGGTTCTCCAAGTGGATATTACGTAGTCTTCCCAAATGCTGCTTGATAATGTCATGTGGCAAGTGGTCTTGCAACAAGTTACAAGTTGTAGATGTTTGTTCTCCCAACATGGGGAAGTAAGCATCAATGTCTATCAATTGTACATAGGTAAAATAACAATACACTTGCCCAAAGTCATGTATAGATTGGCTACTATCATCATAAACATTGGCCCTAAAGTGACCATGAAACCAAAAAATAATCTTGCTCTCATGTGGAGCAATGCACTGTTTACATATGGTGAGAAAGTACAAATACTCAATAGAGTAATCAATTAGAAAATAAATGTATTTCTTACCATGCATGGTAAGTATGCTGAAAGTGAGGTGCATGTATAAGTTCCCCCATGAGGATCCTTTCATAAAAATCTGCAAGAAGAAGGAATACATATACTCTGTGGAACACTCCATTTATAATAACACTCCCATGTGACAGTGTTGTAGACCTTAGAAATAAGGCTCCATGACTCCTCTATTTGACATTCCATATGCCAAATCCATCCACCATCATGCTGCTATGTGAGAAGATCTTCTTCCTATATGGAAGCCTCTCATGATCCTCCAATGCTGAAGGATAGCCTCTTTACACCATGAATGTGCCTTCCTTCTCTTTAGAAATCTCATGAAAAGTATGGGAAGAATTATGCCCATACTCTCCCAAGTACAACCACAGCAAAAAAAAAAATTGTTGCTGCCTCATCCCTCCCTCATACAAGCCATGAAGTAAGGTCATGAAGGTCAACTTGTATGATGCCCCATATGAACAAGTCTTCTGCTAATCTAACATATGGGTGCCATGCCATCCAATTTGTTTCTCTCTCCATGCAAAGCTTTCCTTGAGCAAAAAAATATCATCAATACATGAAAGCAAGGTACAATAGAAACAAGTTGCCAAATGACAACTGGAGAGTGAATCATAGTTCCACTCATGGAACCAACACAGTGCATCCTTTTCCTGCATCAAAATAAGAAATAAAAAGTGTTGTACCAGCCACTTTTTTTCTTCCACAGTCATCTCGTAAGATGAAAGCATTAAGTTACAATATGGTGTCAATGGTGCACACCAAGAAACATGTGGCTTCCCCACAAACCATCAAGAAGATAGCCAACATCGAGGCTACAAGTAGCTGCAAGTACATCATCATACAATATGCAAGAAGGAACAACTCTTCTTGACACATCATGCTGCTCAAAAAAGGAAAAGAAGTACAATACAAAATATGAAATGATACCTCTTCCATTATGCACTTGAGATCTTGAGCTGAAATGGCTCAACCAGAAACTCTCCCTCACCTCCAAAGAGTAGGGAAGTGGCTGTGACCTCCTCTCTATCACCATTCGAGCTATGCATCTCTCCATATTCTGAAATATGTCATGCTGAATGCCCTCCCAAATGAAATCCTCCATCAAATGGAAATATGCGTCAAGGTGCATAGAAGAGAAGTCCTCTTGTGTTGCATGTAATAGTTTCTCCCTGAGACTAGAAGATCTAGTCAAGAAGATCCTGCCATAGGAATAGATGACCATATCATCCACCATGTATCTGTCATCTTTGTCTGGGTCATCAAGAATCATGCATGCACCAAGATCCTTGGAGTAATCTACCGAAAGCTGAGATCTCCAATAAGGATCAATCCTCCTAAGAGATAGCACTGGTGATCTGGCATGTGAAGCTCTCCTCATGGTGCTGCCTGCTACTTTGATATACCCCATGCCAAATTCTTCCTCCAAACTCTTCACCTCTCCAAAATCTAAGAGTGGTGAACCCAAAGACAAGATATCTCTCATCAACTATAGATCTGGTCACCTCCCAGGTGGAATACCTCCATGAAGTGAGACATCAATGTCAAGAGTAGACTACACAGATGGTTGGGAAACCTTACCCCTACTTTTACAGCGCAAATCAGTCTGCCTCTTCCTTGCATTGGCTCTCTGAAATAGAGAAGGGTGTGTGCCTCTCATCAAGTGATGTTGTTCTTCCTCCCTACCTCCTCCTTCCAGCTGCAATGATGCACAATCATGCTGCTCATTGATTCTGCTTGGACCTCCATGCATGATATCCTAGGGAAATTCTTGTAAGGATACAAGAATCCCTCCTGTTGGAGAATGTGCTCCTCCTTCCTCTGCATGAGGCACTGGATGTGCTCTAGATGTGACAGCGTTGTTGCCCTCATCTTCCTCAATTTGTATGGGCAACATCTCAACAGTTGGATCCTCCTTTGAAAAGGTGATCCCCATGCCCTCTTACTCAAGAATATGAACTGGAGGTATTTCTTTCGAAAATGTGTAATGCAAGATGTCAGCTCCTCCCATGGTTTTCTGAAATGGGGTTCCCTTCATCACATGCAAGGGTTTTGTTTTCTCAAGTTTTCCTTGCTCATGTGCCTTAGGAAGTTTTTCACCAAACCTTCCCATCAAAGTTTCTATGAATCTTGTATAAGAGAAATTGTTTGCATTCCTTAAAGAACAAGATTCAAAAATCCACCATGCATGAGCCTTACCTATGAAATGCAGCGCTGCAACTCTGATGGCTTCATCTTCGGAAATATGGTGCAGTTGCAAATAGGAATCTAGCTCCTTCACCCACGCTCCAACTAAACATGTAGGTGGTCCGGAAAAATTAGATAGAAGAAATCTATCTTCATCCTGATGCTTGCTCTTCTCCATATGGATCTTGAAAAACTCTTGGAAATCAGTATGATCTCTAAACCTTTTAGTTTGAGATTCATACTTCAGCAAAAAATCACTAAGAGTCATCCTCTTAGGCATTCTTCCTCCTCCCATCCATCTCAAGATAGATCTGGGCACTTGACTGCGCTGTACATCATGGTGTGTATCTAAATGCTCACACTCACCATGTGAAAATCTAGATTCAGCTCTAGATTCAACCTCCTTTGGAGATCCCATCTCCAATCTTATTTTCTTCAGCTCTCCTTGAAAGATCTACATAGATTTTGGAAGAAGCTTTGTGAGCTTGACCTCATTTTTCCTTTCACATACTGAAGCTTTCTAAATTCTTTCCATCTCTCCTTCCTCTGATAGTTGGATCTCATAGGCTGAGCCAGAGATCATGCTCTGATACCACTGTAATATTCCACAATCAGGACAACTCATGAATCATGCAATAAAAATGCATTTCTAGAAAAAATTGAAAATAAATGGTGAAATGGACTCTTGGATCCCATAGATTAATCAAGATATAACCTGAATCCAAGAATAGAGCTGAAAAAAAGCAAACTAAGTGGGTTAAACTGATCTCCCACACCTAGGATTTCCAAAGAGTGTTAAAACCCCCAGACTGCAAAATACCGAAGTTGCTGCTCAAGGGACTACGCAGTATAAGAGAGGGTTTACACATAAAATTATAGGAGAAAAATATATCTACTCATGTATTGATAAATAATGATGAAGAATAGAGATCTAATATCCTTATACAAAATACAAAAGAAACCAGCAAGGGTTTCTTATCAAACACTCTGCATAAAAAATGGGAAATTCAATAATTTACTGAATAACCACTGCAACACTGAAGTACATGAGTTTATAAGGCTGAAATATGTCTAATATGCTGTATATACCTCGAGGGCTTCCTCCCATGAAAGGATGAACCTCTCAATCACAAGGAAACACTACAACGGAGCCACCAAACCATGCAATGAACACTGCCTCCAAAATAACGCATTCGCTAGCAGAAACAATGCTAGGAATGTATGGGAAATGTGTGGTCTGATACCAAATATCTGAAATAAGCTCTGGAGGTCTCCAAACAGGTCTCTCAAGTGAATGAAATCTTCCTCCAATGAGAAACTAGCTCAGAAGCCGGGATTCCAATCCCTTCCACTGCTGCACCTAGCAACACTGCACAATCTCCGAAAAAACTATGCTGATGATGTAAGCTGATGCTTGTCCTGAAAAAATGATGTGGAATGATGAATAAAAACTCTATCTATGAGGCTCCTCAAGGATAGAGGTGGTATTCCCGCTCGGGAACACCGAGTTCTAAACAACACTACAACTTTGCTAAGCAGCAAAGCAGCAACAAGTCTTGGCAGACAAGAATAATAAGCTAAAACATGAAGAATAATGCTTCCATCCTCTTCCTTATATAAGATGTGATTTTTCTTGCCCTTAGCCCCACTCAATTAGGTCATCTCTATCCAAAGATACATCTCCCTCCAAAATTGCATTATTCTTCCTTGGATTCCTCCTCCTATAAAACTGCGTTGTTGACTTAGTCAAAGCAGCTTCATTTTATCCCTGTTCAGACATGGAGGTGTTTTATTAGGCTAGAAAGAGTATCCCTTTTCACATTTGGAGTATTTTATTCCTCCTTAGGAGCCTTATGGGCTTTTCTACCCATTTATTTACCGGTTAAAGCTGCTGGTAACTCTAATGTTCCATTTAGTTGTGAGGCTAAAATTTTGGAACATTACTTCTGTTATCACACTCCAAATTTTCAAAATATCATACTTGAAAATCAGTCATAATTCTCTTTAAAACATGGTTAGGTTGCAAGTTATCATAAAATGATAAATTTTATGGTGTATTTAAGTTTTTAAAACTTTGGATAAGGTGTTAGAAATGATTCCAAGTTACATTGAAGGAGTGTGTTCTAAGTAGATAATTTGAAATGATCATAAGTTTGAAATTTGGCTATTTGTCAGAAAACTTTTTGAGTCCGCAGCAAATACAACACGAAATTAACGAATTCGCTATGGAAACACCTAGTAGTTCCGTAGCGAAACTGACACTTGTCAAGTGAAACGTGCTACAAAAACTCTGCCAGACTTTAATGGTTTAAATAGTAATGATGAATGGTTAGTGTTTGAGAAATTCAAGGACCTCCTGCCAGACTAAAGCCATCATTTAAAAGTTATACACTTTCTCATATAATTCATCATTTGTTTTATGTCTTCTCATTCTGCTTTTGAAAGCTTATCTCTATCTCTTTCGCTTTGTTTTTCTGCGCTCATCATTTGCTACCAAATCAGCTCTCTGTCATCAAGGGTATCCTCCCAAACAGGTGTTAAGTTATAAGGAAGGCCACCGCTACATAACACAGGAAATGGCTACACCAAAAAAAGTTTACGAAGGAGGTTTTCCATTCAGATGTGAACCTACAGCTCCGGATTTAGTCTTGGAGGATCAATATTTCACCGAGTTATTTACAAAGGCAGGGTGCATTGAATTCTTTCAGAAATTGCAAGGGCGTCATCAACAGGTTTCGTGAGACTTTGTGGCTAATTTCAGAGGTACATTTACAAAGGGAAGAAGTTGATAGATATTTCATTCTATCTCTTTAGAAGTCTTGGGAAAATGGCAGACAAGGTACAAGGAAAACCTGAAAGGAATGAAACCTCCATTTTTCACCATGGATTGAATACATTGCTAGTTATATAGGAGTTAAATAAACTAAACATAGACTGGGCATCATTTGTATTCATGAATGGATATGAGCTAGATGTCTTATCTCCAAGAAAATCCTACAAGCTTAAAACTTCTTCTTCCAAGCAAGAAATGGATGTCAATCCTACTGCAGAATTAAAGGGAAATCAACATGAAGGTTTAAAGGTTACAGATAAAGACTTGGTAGAGAAAACTGATTTAGTCCAAGATACATCATCACCTCTAGCAACTAGAACTACAAATAAAACAAACAAACATGTGACAGATAGCAACATCAAATCTGAAGCCAAGATATCTAAAGGAAATACTGAAGAAAATGTTAAAGGTAAAGGCATACTTGAGGATATTCTACAGGCTATAGACATTGTAGAAAATCCTATGGTGAAAGAAGCTAAAGTTAAAACATCTAAAGCCAAAGGTAAGAGACTCATAGTCAAAAAATTAGACTTCTCTTCAGAAGATTCATCTTTTCTTTTCAAACCTCGAAAACCTCTCACGAGGTCACAAATATCAGAAACTATTACTAATGGTGGTATTAAATAAAAGGAAGATAAAGGAAAGGGAGAAATGGCACAAGAAGTTATTGTCATATCACCAAGTGAGACAGAGGTTATTAAGGATAAGAAGACGAATAAATCTAAAAGAAAATTTCAAAGGAAACCTGAGACAAATTCTTCTAAAAGACAAAGAAGAAACAGTCAAATGGAGAAAAGGAAAAAACAAGGTCATAGAGAAAACTGAAAAGGAGATTTTGGAAGAACAATTGAAAGCTGTTAAGGATGAATTTTCTGAGACAAAGAAAGAGATGGGAGGATATAAGAAATATAGAGAGAGGATTGATGAGGTAGAGAAGAAAGTAAATGAACAAGTTGCGCATTTTGAGATTTCCATTGCAAAAGCCAAAAATATGTTGAAGAGGACACAACCTTTACGCATCATAGTATCACATACATGAAAGAGGAAATTTTGTTTAAAATTAGAGAGGAGAAGCCTTCAAAGACAAGTGAAATATTTGAAAGAAGAGATGGAGTTGATGAAAATAGAATCAAAGAAAAGAGACCTGGAAAGAGAAATCATGAGCAAAGATATTTGAAACTGCTGATAGATAAGGAGGTAACAATTAGATCATCATATTTTTGTTTTATATTATCAATAAAATACATGCAAGCATGTTCACATACTTTTCTGAAGCTCAGATCTAAGTTTTGTCAAATCTCCAAAGTATTAGGTAATTCCGCAGCAGCTCTCAGGCTTGAAGCCCAGTTTTTGCTACGGAATTTCTAAAGATTTCTTTTTGGTTTTGAGAGACCTAAACTAATGGAAATGAAAAGTTTTGAAGGATATATATAATTTTTTTTATGATTAAATATCCTCTAATGGTAAAGAGTAGCATAAGGGTACCACATATCATCTTTTTATGTGCGCTACTAAAACAAGCTAATTTCGTAGCTCAAAACAGAGTTTTTGGACAAGAAGTTGAATTTTCATGATAAATGATGGAAACGGGGAGGAAGGTTAAGCATGTTTAAAGCTTTTAATCATCATGGTGTCAAAGAGTATCAGATTTTCCAAGTGGATATTTTCATTTAAAGAAATAGTTTGAAAGATAATAGTCTACATGTGCGAGGTCATCAAACTAAATGATGGGAAAAGTTATTTCATGAAGGCAATCATGGTATTAATATTTTTTTAATGATTAGCATGATAAAGTGATTGGATTCCTTTAGAGGAAGATTCAGATAAATTTTGTTGATTGTAATAATTAGGAGTTTAAATCCTAGTAGGACTCTTACTCTTATTTCAAAAAGTGTGTCAGTCTTAGTCTCTAGAATCTAGTTTATGGTTAGTTTTAAGTGTCAGTTGAAAGTTAAATGGTCTAGCCACTTGGAAGGCTTGTTGTAAAGGATAAATGCCTATAAATAATGTAAACTTTGAGGTATCCAGGGTTGGAAATTTTAATTAACAAGCAAACTATGTCATTATAGAAGATTGTGCGTTTTTATCTTAATATAGATATTGGCTTACTACTCAGGATTCAGAAACAGTTTTTGATGTTTGATCTTCCTATGGCTTTCCTTATTTACCTATTTGCAGTGGTATGAACATATGTTACTTAAAATTCATTGGAAAATTCTCTAACTTCCTGCATATGTTTGTAAACTATGTTTTGTTCACTCTATTATTGTTTTGCTGATACATCTAAAAACTCTGAAATGCCTTGACTTCCATGATAAGCTAATTTTGATGTCTTTTGGAAACATACCTTGAATCCATGGCCCAATAGATGTTTGTTGATCAGGAATTCAACCAGTCATACACTTTTATCCAATTTATTCCTAGAGTTAGCCATCTAATCCTTAATTCAAAATCTTAAACCTAGTGAGAGAGCCCTCTCAGGTTGAGGAGGCTAAGACTCAACTAAAATTCTGGTTTGAAATAGTTACACTGAGGTAGCCTGATCAACAGCCTATCAGGTCCTATTTTGGTGATAACATTTTGGTGCATCTGTCGGGAGTCTGAAGATATACATCTCCTGAAAATTATGAAGCTAAACTCTTGAAGATAGCAGGAGCTCAGAATCTGTTCGAGGTTGCAAAACTACCTTGGCGACTCCACACATCAAATAATCAAATTGGAAGGTGACTCCACTGCTAGAAGATCAGTAGCTTGATGAAGTTTCAAGATGAGTTCCATTGCAAGAATGAATGCCAGGTATGCCCCTCTGAATTGGTCTCATATCCCTGGTTTTCCAAATCCTATGCCAAAAGTTGAATGGCTAGATGATCTTCCAATATTCAAAGATGAAAAGAAAGATAATGATTCTCTTCATTTGGTTAGGTTTCATCTGCATGTACATAGTCTTAAGGTTTAGATCCCTGAAGACTGTCTTATGAAGATGTTTATGACCACTCCAGAAGGAAAAGCATGGTCTTGGTATAAAGGTTTCGCAAATTATTCATTATATTCTCTTGCTATTTTTCATGATGAATTCTATGAGATGTATAAAGAGTGTCATCCCTCCTTATTTCTGGTCAAAGATTGTTGTAAAAATTCTGTGAGTTTTATTCAGTATTTGGAGGATTGTTATGATGATGATGAATTTATGGAGGAATAATTTTTTGAGGCTCTTCATAACAATACATTTCAACACCTAGAAGAAAGGATAACATCCCATAGAATTCATCATGGAAATCAGCAAGAGTATACTTATGAAAACCGTGTTACATCTTTCGAGATTGATGTAAAGATGCAACAAAATTGTCATTCTTCGGATCATAATGAAGATGAAAATCATTGCAAATACCAAGAAGAAATACTGGAAGACAATTTTTACAACCCTCAGGAAGAGAAAAAGGTTGATTACTTATGTTATACTTTGCAGCAGCCTACTTCAAAGAATGATCATAATAATGAGGAAAACTACATTGTCTGTGGAAATCATTTAGAATGGCAGTTGGATATCTTATCAAATAAATTTTGTGTGGCTAAAAATCAGTTGTTAGAAGTTATAGGATGCTATGAGGATCATCAAGTTGATCATGTATTATGGGATCCTATAGCTAAATACATGGAAGAGTTTTACTCTCTAGTGTTTCAGTTTTATTTTTACTATGAAGATCAGTTACAATTTTAGTGGTAGTGGTCATCACAATATCATACTTGCTTTGAACTCCAATACAGTCAAAAAACTCAAATATCAAATAAAATAGATAATTTTCTACATTGGAAATTTCACATTGATTGAGCTGAAAGAAGTTTGCAGTTGATAGGGTAGGTAGGTAGGAATATACAAATAATCTCAAGGTTGAATGAGTATTTTTAGAAAGAACAGTTTGAAGAAGATTGGGCAGAATTTCAGAGTTTGTATTTTAAAAGGAATGGATTGCAGCACGGGAGCTACTAGTTCTTAGTATACCACAGGGGGCATACTATCCCTAATGGAGCCACTATTATCACACTCCAAATTTTCAAAATCTCATACTTGAAAATCAGTCATAATTCTCTTTAAAATTTGGTTAGGTTGCAAGATATCATAAAATGATAAATTTTATGGTGTATTTAAGTTTTTAAAACTTTGTATAAGGTGTTAGAAATGATTCCAAGTTACATCGAAAGGAGTGTGTTATGAGTAGATACTTTGAAATGATCATAAGTTTGAAATCTATCTATTTGTCAAAAAATTGCCCGAGTCTGCAACAAATACAGCACAAAATTAACGAATTCGCTATGGAAACACCTAGTGGTTCTGTAGCGAAATTGACACTTGTCAAATGAAATGTGCTACGAAAACTCTGCCAAACTTTAACGGTTTAAAGAGTAATGATGAAAGGTTAGTGTTTGAGAATTTCAAGGACCTCCTACCAGACTAAAGCCATCGTTTAAAAGTTATACACTTTCTCATATCAGTCATCATTTGTTTTATGTCTTCTCATTCCGCTTTTGAAATCTTATCTCTCTTCGCATTCGCTTTGTTTTTCCACGCTCATCATTTGATACCAAAGCAGCTCTCTGTCAATAAGCTCCCCACTAGAAACCCTTGTTGTTATATCATTTTATTTCCATTTTAACTATTCTCTGTCATCAAGGGTATCCTCCCAAACAGGTGTTAAGTTATAATGAAGGCCACCGCTACATAACATAGTAAATGGCTACACCAACGAAATTTTATAAAGGAGGCTTTCCATTCAGATATGAACCTATAGCTCCGGATTTAGTCTTGGAGGATCAATATTTCACCGAGTTATTTACAGAGGCAGGGTGCATTGAATTCTTTCAGAAATTGCAAGGGCATCATCAATAGGTTTCACGAGACTTTGTGGCTAATTTCAAAGGTACATTACAAGGGGAAGAAGTTAATAGATATTCCATTCTATCTCTTTAGAAGTCTTGGGAAAATGGTAGACAAGGTACAAGGAAAACCTGAAAGGAATGAAACCTCCATTTTTCACCATGGATTGATGAAATTGCTAGTTATGGAGGAGTTAAATAAACTAAACAGAGACTAGGCATTGTTCCTGTTCATGAATGGATATGAGCTAGATTTCTTATCTCCAAGAAAAGCCTCCAAACTTAAAAATTATTCTTCCAAGCAAGAAATGGATGTCAATGCTACTGCATAATTAGAGGGAAATCAGCATGAAGGTTTAAAGGTTACAGATAAAGACTTGGTAGAGAAAATTGATTTAGTCCAAGATACATCATCACCTCCAGCAACTAGAACTACAAAGAAAACAAACAAACATGTGACAGGTAGCAAGATCAAATCTGAAGCCAAGAGATCTAAAGGAAATACTGAAGAAGATGTTAAAGGTAAAGGCAGACTTGAAGACATTCTACAAGCTATAGACATTGTAGAAACTCCTATGGTGAAAGCAGCTAAAGTTAAAACATATAAAGCCAAAGGTAAGAGACTCATAGTCAAGAAATTAGGCTTCTCTTCAGAAGATTCAACTTTTCTTTTCAAACCTCGAAAACCTCTCACAAGGTCACAAATATTAGAAACTATTACTATTGGTGATAGTAAACAGAAGGAAGATAAATGAAAGGGAGAAATGGCACAAGAATTTATTGTAATATCACCAAGTGAGACAGAGGTTATTAAGGATAAGAAGACAAATAAATCTAAAAGAAAGTTTCAAAGGAAACCTGAGACAGATTCTTCTAAAAGACAGAGCAAAGACAAAGAAGAAATAGTGAAACAGAGAAAAGGAAAAGACAAGGTCATAGAGAAAACTAAAAAGGAGATTTTGGAAGAACAATTGAAAGATGTTAAGGATGAATTGTCTAAGACAAAGAAAGAGCTGGAAGGATATAAGAAAGATAGAGAGATGATAGATGAGGTAGAGAAGAAAGTAAATGAACAAGTTGTGCATTTTGATATTTCCATTGCAAAAGCCAAAAATCTGTTGAAGAGGACACATCCTTTACACATCATAGTATCACATACAAGAAAGAGGAACTTATGTTTACAAGCAGAGAGGAGAAGCCTTCAAAGCCAAGTGAAAGATTTGAAAGAAGAGATGGAGTTGATGAAAATAGAATCAAAGAAAAGAGACTTGGAAAGAGAAATCATGAGCAAAGATATTTGAAACTACTGATAGATAAGGAGGTAACAATTAGATCATCATATTTTTGTTTTATAATATCAATAATCTACATGAAGGCATGTTCATATACTTTTCTGAAGCTCAAATCTAAGTTTTTTCAAATCTCCAAAGTATTAGGTAATTCTGCAGCAACTCTCAAGCTTGAAGCCTAGTTTTTGCTGTGAAATTTCTGAAGATTTATTTTTGGTTTTGAGAGACCTAAACTGATGGAAATGAAAAGTTTGAAGGATATATCTAATTGTTTTTTATCATTAAATATCCTCTAATGGTAAAGAGCAGCAGAAGGGTACCACATATCATCCTTTTATGTGCGCTACTAAAACAAGCTAATTTCATAGCTCAAAACAGAGTTTTTGGAAAGCAAGTTGAATTTTCATGATAAATGATGGAAAGGGAGATGAAGGTTAAGCATATTTAAAGCTTTTCATCATCAGGGTGTCAAAGAGTATCAAGGTGACAAAAAGTATCAGATTTTCCAAGTGGTGATTTTCATTTAAAGAAATAGTTTGAAAGATATTAGTTTACATGTGCCAGGTCATCAAACTAAATGATGGGAAAAGTTATTTCATGAAGGCAGTCATGGTATTAATATTTTTTTAATGACTAGCATGATAAAGTGATTGGATTCCTTTCGAGGAAGATTCAGATAAATTTTGTTGAATGTAATAATTAGGAGTTTAAATCCTAGTAGGACTCTTACTCTTATTTCAAAAAGGGTGTCAGTGTTAGTCTCTAGAATCTAGTTTATGGTTAGTTTTAAGTGTCAGTTGAAAGTTAAATGGTCTAGCCACTTGGAAGGCTTGTTGTAAAGGCTAAATTCCTATAAATAATGTAAACTTCGAGGTATTCAGGGTTGGAAATTTTAATTAACTAGCAAACTATGTCACTATAGCAGACTGTGTGTTTTTATCTTAATACAGATATTGGCTTACTACTTAGGATTCAGAAAGAGTTTTTGACGTTTGATCTTCCTATGGCTTTCCTTATTTACATATTTGCAGTGGTATGAACATATGTTACTTAGAATTCATTGGAAAATGCTCTAACTTCCTGCATATGTTTGTAAACTATGTTTCGTTCACTCTGTTACTATTTTGCTGATACATCTAAAAACTCTGAAATGCCCTGACTTCCATGATAAGCTAATTTTGATGTTTTTTGGAAACATACCTTGACTCCATAGCCCAATAGATTTTTTTGATCAGTATTTCAACCAGTCATACACTTTTCTCCAATTTATTCCTAGAGTTAGCCATCTAATCCTTAATTCAAAATCTTAAACCTAGTGAGAGAGCCCTCTCAGGTTGAGAAGGATAAGCCTCAACTAAAAGTCTGGCTTGAAATAGTTACACTAAGGTAGCCTGATCAGCAGCCTATCAGGTCCTATTTTGGTGATAACACATTCTACAGATTCACTAGTCATCCCTATTTTGTATAGGATCATTCTCAGAAAGGCCCAGTCCACCTTGTCATATGCCTTACTAAGATCCACTTTCATGACCACTTCTTTCATGTGTCTATTTTGGATAGTATGTAGTATCTCCTCTGTAGTAGCCACGACATCATGGATAATTCTATTGTTGAGGAAACCGAAATGTTCTCCGGTAATATATCTTGACAATACTCCCTTGATCCCTTCTGTAATGATTTTAGATATTATTTTGTACAATGTGTTACAAAGAGAGATGGGTCGGTAGTCCTTAAATGACCTCGTACCTTTTTTCTTCATGATGAGAGAAAGAAAGGTAGAGTTGATTGCACCACGTATATGCAGGCATGTCTGTCTCACCTCTTTAACCATGTCTATTAGATCCTTCATCAACAAATCAAAAAATTGAAGGAAAAAATCTAGTGTCCACCCATCCGGGCCCAGACTCTTGTCGAGAGTGAAATACTTGAGCACCCCTTCCACCTCAGCCATATTGACCACACTTCTCAGTAGATTGTTGTCTTCCTCCAAAAACATTAGTGGACAATCCGCGACGGCCCATAACTGATTCTCCACATATGACTCCTCTCTTGCCCTGTATAAGATTTCAAAGTATTTAACCGCCTCCTCTTGTATATTTTCAGTTATATTGACGATTCTCCATTTGATATTGATGTTCCAAATGGAATTCAAGTTCTTCCTACCATTTGCATAGGAATTAAAATACTTAGTGTCCCGGTCACCTTCTTTGAGCCAAAGAGCTCAGCTCTTGAGCCTCCAGGTTTGTTCCTGGATGAGTAAGATCTTATGTTTCTCCACCTCCAAAGTTTTGAGTCTAATCCATCCTTCAGGGGACATGTGTCCTCCACCCATAATCCCAAAGATTTGTGCAGTATCTGTGGCTATCTCCTCTAATTTTTTAATCATATTTAGTTCTTGCTTCTTTCCCAAGCACGGACCTTCATTTTCAGGATTCTCAGTGTGTCCGACAGATAGATCATAAGGGAAGACCCAACCTCCTGCCTATGTGTGTAGAGGAATTCTCTTACCATGCAATTAAAATCTTTTTCTTCTAACCACGTTCTATTAAATTTGAAAGGGCATCCCTTCAGCTTCTTCTGAAACTGCCATTCCAAAACAATTGGTCGGTGATCTGAGATTAGTAGGGCATCCACCAAGGTTCTAACCCTCCCCATCTCTTCTAGTAGTCCTTCTTTAACTAGAAATCTATCAATTCGTTTTGCAATGAACTCTTTCCCTTTTCGACCATTATACCAGGTTGGGAAGTCTTTCTCCAATTTCAGATCCTTTAAGTTCGCATCTCTAACCAAGTCCCCGATGTAGTCTGACAACAGGTCTCGTCTCCAATGTTCACCCCATATATCCCGCACATCTAGTGTACAGTTCATGTCGCGTGTAATGATTGAGTTATCCAATGAGAGAATCCCACAAACTTCCATTCTCTTCCAGAATTGTTCCTAGTCACAGTATGGGGCGTACAAATTAGCCAAATGAACCCTGTTCTTATGACCCCTAATATAACCTATCAAGATAATGCCACCAAGAAAGCTGAAAGCTTTTAAGGCCACCCATCCGGGATCCCAAATCACTGCCAAGCCACCAGATCTCCCCTCAGCATCCTTTGCCACATACAACTTAACTTCAATAATAAATGGTCAACCCATTCCATAAAATCAAGTGAATTTATTTATTCGTTTTTTATTTACTCATTTTTTTCTATTTTCTAGATATATTTTTTAATAAATTTTATTAATGCAAATTAAAAATGGAAAATAGTATTTATCAATTTATATTTTTATTAGTTTATTAAAGTAATATAATTATTATTAAAAAAATGATGTTTATGTAATTATATCAAATATATCAATAATTTTTATTAATCTGAATGTGTTAATATTTACTAGATTGATGATGGGACGAATTTTTATATTCGTTGACTTCTACTTCCTTTGATAAAAGAGTAAGAAGGTTCGCATTTTAATATAGCGGATATCACACAGCCGACCTACAAAATGGCTAGGGCAAGCCCGAGGAGGCCGCGTGGCTCATAATTCCCACGAGGAAAGCTCCAATTTCCTTATCACCTAATCAGGTTTAAAAGGTTTAAAGAAGAAAGGAATCCATAAAAAAACACGTAAAGGCACTTTGGTTTGAATACCTCTTAGAGCGATGATTATGAATAGTTTATGAAGGTTCCTCTGTATACTTTGTCAGAACAGTTTACTGAATATTTTATTTATTCCAGACACTATCCATCTTAATATTAAGATATAATATTAAGTGGAACATGTGAACAGATGGCTAACTACCCATGCGTTGTCAAGCAATGTTGACTGCTCTCTTTGGCAAATGGGTCAGCAGGATTTTTCCTTCCAATCATTTTGGTTACACATTCAGATTATAGAACACGTGTTAATTTTACCTCTTCCCACCAATGTAACTTGTGACAATGTTGTTCTATATTTTTTTCATTATGTAAACGTTGTTCAGTGTTCTAATGAGATAATTGAGAGTATGGTTTATTCTATGCACTTTTGTTCATGACAGGAGTCGTGGTTGTGTTTAGTGTGACTTTTTGGAGGTTTTTTTGTGGATTTTTTCAGTTTAATTTCTTTAAAATCTGCCAAGAATTTATTGAAAACAGAAATTTGATGAGTAACTTGCACAATTCAAGTGTCTTAGGGGTTTTTCAGGACGCTGAATCTATATTTACAGAAAAAAACTAGTTTAAATAACATAAATCAAGATTTTACCTCACATTTTTCATCGGATTCCGGCACCAAAAACTCCAAAAAATCGCACTAAAGACTACTCCTATCCACATATTGTAAACCTTTTGTAATAAGAGATATATAGTTTATTCTCTTCTCCATATTTCTCTACTTTAATTTAATTTTGGAAATAATAAAATAAATATAAAAATATATTAATTTATTTATTTTTCTTACCACTTAAATTTAAGTTTTTAAAGATATAAACTATATTAAATATAAACTATATTTTTCAATGAAAAATTAGAAGCCTAATATGTTCAATTAGAGACCATTATCCTCATTACAAATTTGAATATTCTCAAATGATTATTACTACCCATTATTATTATTAATAGTGAATATGATGTGTCTAAATAGATGTTTCAATTTTGTAAATAAAAATAAAAAATTATAAAGAGATGTATATTGAAATGATGGTTGAACTAGTGTGTGTTTTGATGATTATTTATTTATTTTACCAATTGAAAATAGTTTTACATATTGATAATTATTAAATTGTTTATAAAAATTGATAATTATTAAATTTTTGAATGATATTGTAGATTAAGATGGTAATGGTTTAAGAATTAGTCTAAATTGAGTTTGTATACAAAATTTGGTGGCTATAAGTTGACATATAAATTAGATTTTTAAGGATGCACATTCCTTTATTTCATCACTTTATTAGTTTAGGGTTTTGGATTTCTATGGTTTTATAATCTAAGACATCGTCCTTTATGCTAGAGGGTTGTTTTGGATTCTTATAATGTCTTCTTGTAAATAAATCATAGAAAAAACAAACCTTTCTTTACATAAGCTACCAACATTCTAGCTAGGATATATTGCTTTACCATTCATAAATTTTTTAATTCCATTCATTAATAAAATTTGTATTTTAATGTATTATCGTGCTTTAGAAAATTTCTATTTTTTTTTCATTTATATTTCCTCCATTATTTCATTCTCTAAACAATCTAGACTAATACTGTTATAACGGTCTCCTTATTGTTATTTATTTATGCATGTCCTAAAAAAAGTTAGGGTATAAGGAGTTGGCTCTTCATCTTATTGAACTAGGTGACTATTACTCCCATCTTTCCAAGTGGCCTCCAATGGTGGAAGGCAAGAGCATTGATGGTTCAAGAGACCCTATGAAGTTGTTACTCATGGAAGTCTTTGTGTGATAAAAGAATGAGACAATGAATAATTTTGGATGACTACCAATAATTGTAGAGAGGCATTCAACAAGCAATCATCTTAGAGTTGTGACACGTACCCGAAGGTATATGTTAACCTTGACATTCGTTTATTTTAAGTATAGAGAGGCACACATGCTTTGTAGAAATGGTTAAATTTATTAGTTGGTTATTATTCCATTAAAAAAAATGACAAAAAGGAATCACGTTGACGCTCCTTAAGTCCATTTCTTATATCAAATATTGGTGGACTAATTATTGGGAGATGCATATTAGAGATGACCCCATAATATTTAGGATAGAACCCACATGGGTGGCAGTTTTTGTTTCCTTTAAAGAGGAATTCTACTCCATTGGAAACTATAATGACCAATATACAAGATGGAAAACTTGGTAGAAGGATATAAGATAGTTTGAAGTACACCAATACCTTCAACACCTTATTCTAAAATAGGGGGATTAGATAATTTATGTGGAACTTCATACTAAGGTGCCATAATGGCCTATATAGGTACATGTGAAATATTGAGTTTTTGGACATCGATTATGGGAGGAATAAATTATACACACAAACCCTAATTGAGGTGATGTTCAAAACATTAGAAATTTTATGGCATGTGGAATAATGGTGGTTCATGGTTTTGAACTATAAAAGAAAAGTATTGACTCAAGAAAGTGACTCTTGATGCTTCAAATTTGATCTAGAATATTTTAGACCCAAAATATTTGAACTAGGACCCACCACTAAAATGGATCTTGTAATAAAATTCCTCCAATTTATGCACCCAAAATGTACCAAGATAGATGATAAATTATATCATGTTAATTTTGGATCAAAGTCCAATTATGTTGCTGCAAAAGAAGGATTTTTTAAGGTGACTTTGTATGTATTATGGAGATCTAAACAAAATATAATTAAATAATTGATATCTAATCCCCTAAATTGATGATTTCTTTTATCAACTCAACAAATCCAAGTTTCGAGGAAGACTGATTTGAAGTCACTTTATCATGATGTACTAATTGAAAAAACAATATATGGAAGATCACCATTAATTATGAATAAGGCCTTCTGAAGTGGTTGGTCGTGCCTTTTACGATGAACAATATTGTAGCAATGTTCATGAGATTGATGAATGATGTCTATCATTGTTGAATTTTTTTGTGGTTTTATATTTGAATTATATCTCCATATTAAGTGAAACTTAGGGAGAATATATCACATTTAATAGGTCTTAATCACCCTCCAAAATCACAATTTACATTCCAATTTGGTTTTATATACCTTTAACCAATCATGGCAATGACTATGTATTTGTGATTCATGTTTTGTCCTCTAATATGACCATATTGATACCTTGAAATAAGAGTATCACAATAGAGAAAACTATTAACCTCTTCTTTGAGAATTTCTATGTTCTTTCTGGGTTCCCATAGACTATTATTTCAAATAGGGATAATAGATTCCTAAGTACTTTTTGGTTCAACCTATGGTCAATGATTGAACCCAAGGTGATAAATGTTCAATAAGATGATTTTTTATATCCTTAGAAAGCACATGCGATGAGAGCCTTGTTTATATTCATCATAGATAAAATAAAAACCTTTATGGCTCTTTTGGTGATATCCCTTTTCAAGTGTACCTAGATTTCTGTCCATTGGATTTAATTAACATAGATTTTCCTATTAAATATTCATAAGAAAAATCCTCCCATGCTTAGACCAAGTTTTATAGAGAAACCAAATATAAGTAAGGAAATAGATTTCTCCTCAAGGTTGTAATTGAAAAAAGAAACCCAAGTAATTGAAGGAATTGTATAATATTAATTTCACCATGTTGACAACATCATTTAAAACTAATGAGACTAATTTTATTCTAAGGATTACCACCAAATCCCTGTGGCTTAATCATGGTTTATTTATTTTTTTAGCACATATATGAATGCTAGGGATATTAAAAACCTAGTTCACAAGAGATATTTGAAGTAATTTTGTAGTTGAACCTAATTCACCTTTGCTCCATTGAGAAATAACATGTTGACAATGCTAGATTCTGCCAACAACCAAGGGGTATCCCTGATATAAATTCCCAATTAATCCTCATGTTGTTTGGAGTAGTAGCCCCATTAAGGAAATAGGCCTGGATACCATATTCTTAATGATTTTCCTTGGCTGCAATAAATGAATCAAGAGAAACCACATATACATTCAAGATAAACAAGTAAGTTATCCTTGTGATGTATTCAATTGCAAAGTGTAAAATGGTTCTTTCATGGAATGCAGATGAAAGTGAGCATTTAAGAGAAATTTAATAGTATTTTCCTAATAAATACACACACACATGTCTAATAGAGTCCTTATTTATCTTGTGAAATAGTTCACAAATAAATTACGATCATGAAAAAAAAGACACAATGTTTAAAAATGCATACTAAAGCCAACGAAATAGTTCATTTTTGTCAGTATGTAGAAACATAAACATACACTATAAACAATGAAAGAATATTCTTACAAGAATTAATGACATATATAGATGAAAAATTATTCTTACAATCACACAGTTATAGATGAAAAACCACATAACGATGAAATAATCAATAGTCAAAATAAACATGCATCCATTGAAACGACAAGAAAATGAGACTTACCTCCAAGTGTGACACTTAAGATATACCTACCTTAAAAAGTGTCAAATGCAACAAGAAAGTGTGCATTACCTTGAGAATGAGTCTAATACCTATCCCTACTATAGATAGAACCAATTAAGGTAGGATAAAGCACCATAGCTTCCTCTTAAATATGTGGCATAATTGTCTTTCACAAAGAGAGACACTTCCCTTAAGAAAAGACAACACTTGGAATTCCTTCAAAAAGTGACTTAGAAAATTAAGTAGAAAGCATGGGATGATTGTAATAACGAGAAAAAAAAGTTCACATGATCAAAGGAAGGCTCTAAAGTCTGAATATAGGCCAAAATTTGAAGGGTGTTATAGTAGTGACAACAGAACCCTTCCACAAGGGACTCCTAGAATACTATGCCTAACTTTGTATGTATTCAAAAAGTAGGTTTCACATTTTATAAATGGATTAAACATCAAGGTGCTATATGAATTAGTCACCAAAAACTCTAGGGATTTTTTTTCCTATTATCCTCAATGTCGCTTTGATATTTTAAGAAACATCCATTGTGTAAGGGTCTTTCGAGATTATTATGGCTAAATTTATCTCTATTTGAACAATGAATCTTACAATTAGGAAGGATTAGAGCAGTAAAATTAATTATAGAGAACACCCATATTCTCACACATCCATTAGTCTTTGGAGAGGCATACACCCAAAATAACATATCCAACTTATATTGTACAAATCAATATAGAGAAAGAAGTAGTTAAGTATCATTAGGTGTTAGAGAGGTATTCATGGTATTCGAGATATTGTATCAATAAACATATGATATACACAAGACAAAAATTCTCTTTCTAAGGATTGTGTAGTCTTTCTTAGCTTTATTCCCTATGCACATGTTCTAAAAAATTCATTTAGTGCATAATGCTCAAGCTTGGTGTTTGGAACATGCTCAAGTTATCGATGCCTATTATTTATGTTCAAAATTTGTATAGGAACCCATATTCTAACAATAGGGAAATAATTCCCTTGATAGGAAATGTGATGTAATACAAGGTCTATGCATTATCTATAATCCATAAAGAAACATACTTTTTCATCTATGACCTTCATTTCCATTGTCAAACCATGACAAACTACTTAAGAACCACCTTTAATGTGTAAAACAACATAATGATTCTCATATAAAGCATATATGTAAAAGCATTTATGTATTGTGATTGTGTGATCATTTGGAGCTATATACATGATGATAAGCATTATTTATCAACCTAATTTTCACACCTATATTTTCATGAGTAATTTCATTTAGAAGCATAATTTTAGTATCCTTAGCTCTCTTTTCCCATCATGTGACCTTATTCTTTCCTCATTGAGCCAAGTCAAACCATAAAATGACCAAAAATTCTGTAGTGATAAGAAATTGATGAACAAATACTCCATCATAGTGTATAAAACCCACCAAAAACTATGTATTAAGTGTTAAAAATCCACATAAAAATGCACCATGGAATCAAAAATATGTTATGATATTTTCACAACTCATTATTTTTTTTTTCAACCCAAAAAATAGTGTAGTGGCTAAGAATGGACCTTATCATGAAATTATTTCCCAATATAACGTTTTATATAGTATTTGTTAGTTTGATTACTGCAAAGAAACGTAGTAAGATTATTTCCCAAACCAGGAAACTTGCTTTCATTTCAATTCTCCCATAGGGGAAGAAGAAAATTTTGGCCACAAACTCTAAATATGGCCCACTTGCACGACAACAATAGATGGAAAAAGTCGTTGAGGAATACAAGGAAATTTTCTCCTCACCCACAGAGGTTCCTCTACACTTTTGGTTCAAGCACTCCATTTATATGACATGAGGCGCGCCATTGCCTGATGTTTCCATACCTCATGTGACCACACAGACAGAATCCACACGTGTATTGTCTAAGGCTGATAAAACAACCAGATTTATTAAACGAATCCAGCACGTCCGCCAGCAGTTCCACAACGTCTTGGATAAATCCAATTCCAAATACAAGAAACAACATGATCTAATCCAGGTGGATATTGGTGGCCACCCACCTATTCCATTTGGACCCGCACCATGAGTTCTTTCAGTTTTTCACTTTCAGCACACTTACTATTTTTAGCAAGTTGTCATTTCCTGAACTTTCAGAGCTGTTTGGAGGCCCTAATGAGCCACGTGGATATTGGTGGCCACCCACCTATTCCATTTGAACCCCCACCATCGGTTCTTTCAGTTTTTGAGTTTCTGCACAACATATTATTTTTAGCAGCTTTTCAGGTCCTAAACTTTCGGAGCCGTTTTGAGGACCCATGTTTCTCACACTGAACGTTGTATTCCTTGGATATACCTTTCTAACGAGATATTGATGGCATCAAACTGAGATCGAATGCCAAAGTTACGTCCCTGGGAAGTTGAAACACCAATTTACCCAAACAGGACCCGCAGTTTTGGGGCTTCATCTCCTAGGGTTAGGTTTTTGGATGTTTCAGGTTTTCCATTATTTATCAATAATAAATAGGCCCTCAAGCCTCATTGTAACATAGTTCAAAGGCCCGTAGCCACCACATATCTTCTCATAGATAAGCTACCAGAGCCCTAGCTAGTTTATTGCGATTATGTCTGTAAGCAAATTTCAGTTCTTTGATATTAATGAAATGAAATGTTATTTCCGCTGCATATTTGTTTCTGGTTACATGTGTATTCTATTGTGTTCCTACATAAATCCGGATCAGTGGTATCAGAGCGACTTGCTCTTTCTTTCTTTTTCTTTGCATGTCCCCAACGAGGTTAGGGAATAAGGAGTTAGAGCTCGATCTAGTGGAACCTTTCCAAGATCAGCCTCACAAACCCTGATGACCACCCATGGGGGATGAAAAGAAAGATGAGGGAGAAGGAGATCCTATAAAAATATTGCTCGATGAGGCCCTTAAGAAACAAAGGAACACGATGATGTATAACTTTGCTCAAATCATTCAACGGTTGCCCACCTATGATGCATCTACATCCAACAACCACTCTAGCGGCGCCACACCCTTAAAGGTATAGGTAAAATTTGACATTCATGTATTTGAAGGACAGATAGATGCAGAAACCGTAGATAGATGGTTGAATTTTCTAGAAGGGTATTTCTCGGTCCACGATTTCTCTGACCAAGAAAATATTATTTTTGCACTCCTCAAAGCCGCCCCCCATGTCAAAGATTGGTGGGAAACCTACTCTGAGAAAAACGATGAGTGGGAACCCTTTCTATTCTCGGCCGCCCCCACTTGGAATTCATTCCGAGATGACATCAAGGAACAATATTACCTCGTGGGGAGCTATGAGGACAAGTACATCCAATGGACCACGCTACGGCAACAAAGAGATCAAGATGTGCACGAACGGATGAATTTTTTCCATACCCTGCACACAAAGTTGGGTATTAAAGATTCGAAGAGACATTTGGTGCTCAAATACCGTAGCTATCTGCATAGACACATTCAGGATGAAATGGAGTTCCTCGACATTACCTCACTTGGCACGGCATATCGCTATGCCGCCAAGATTGAGTAGAAATTTAAGTAGAAGAAGAGAGATTTTGGATCCGCGAATCTGAAGCTAGGTAAAGGTGCCCCCGAACTACAGAACAAGGGGCAGAGCCAAAGGGGGTCGGCTCAGAACTCCACCAAAAATCCAAAGAAGGACATGGGGAAATGGTTTGAATTCCATAACAACCCCACTCATAGCACAATAGAGTGTCGGGCTAAATAGGAAATGGTGGCCAAATTGAAGGCACCTGAATTATATGCATGTTCTGATCTTGAGCCAGACCCAGATCAGAGAGATGAAAAAGGGAAGAAGATCATTGACGCATACCCTAGTGCCGTTGTTTCCACCACCAAGATCCAGAGGGAGGATCCCAAGGATACAGAGGAGGGGGAGCGCCTCTTCCATCCACAAATGTGGGTGAAGGGTTCTCCACTACAATTTCTTGTTGATAGCGGAAGCCAAAAGAACCGCATTTCAGTAGAGGTCGTGAAGTGGCTCAGCCTACCGACCATAGCACACCCACAGCCATATACCATCGAATGGCTTCACCCAGGGAGAGATCTGCACGTCCGCCAAAAATGGCGCCTTCCGTAGAGCATCAAGCCATTCATGGATGAGGTATTGTGTGATGTTTCTCCTCTTGATGTAGGTGATGTATTATTGGGTGAACTATACTTGTGGAGGTGACATGCTCTGTATGAATCTAGGCCTCCTGCCATATCTTTGACTACTGCAAAACAATGTAGTAAGATTGTTTCCCAAACAAGGAAATTTATTTCCATTACCATTCGCCCACAAGGAAAGAAGAATATTTTTGCCACAACCTTAAAACAAGGCTCCTCTACACAGTAGCAGTAGATGGACAAAGTCATGGAGGAATGCGAAGACATTTTCTCCTCACCCACAGAGGAACTGTCCGGACAAGAATTCCATTGATCTGACCCCCGGCGCATTGCTGCCTGATATTGCCATAACTCCTGTGATTACATAGAAATAATCCACACTTGTATTATCTGAGGAAACCAAATTTATTGAACACATCCAGCATGTCCACCAACAGGTCCATGACATCCTAGAGAAATCCAATACCAAGTTCAACAGAATTTGCCTCTCATAAAGGAAATTAACACAATGGATACCATTTATTCCTAAGGAGGAAGGAATGATCCAAGTGGATATTATTGGCTACCAACCTATTCCATTTGGACCCACACTATCAATTTTTTCAATTTTTCACTTTCAGCACAACTTACTATTTTTAGTAGGTTGTCGGTTCCTGAACTTTCGGAGCTATTTGGAGGCCCTAATGAGCCACATGGATATTGGTGGCCACCCACCTATTCCATTTCAACCCCCACCATCGGTTATTTTATTTTTTTAGTTTCGGCACAAGTTACTATTTTTAGCAGTTTTTCGGGTCCTGAACTTTCGGAGCCGTTTTCAGGCCCTAAACCACATTTTTTGGGAAAACCAGGAGAAACATTGGTCTATATATTTCTCAAAATGAAGTTGTATTCCTCAGATATATATTTCTAACGAGATATTGAGCGTGTAAAACAGAGATCAGATGCCAAAGTTACGTCCCCAGGAAGTTGAAACACCAATTTACCCAAACGACACCCACAGTTTTGGTGCTTCATCTCCTAGGGTTAGGTTTTTGGATGTTTCAGGTTTTCCATTGTTTCTCAATAATAAATATGCCCTTGAGCCTCATTTTAACATAGTTCAGATGCCTATACCCACCACATATCTTCTCAGAGATAAGCTACCAGTGCGCTAGCTAGTTTATTGCAATTTTGTTTGTAAGCAAATTTTAGTTCTTTGATATTAATGAAATGAAGTGTTATTTCCACTGCATATTTGTATTTATGGTTACATGTGTATTATTTTTCATTCCTGCATAAATCTGGATCATGATCAACATCGGGTTCCACACAAGTTCCAGGTGGGTGACAAAGTTTGGTTGCATTTACAGAAAGAATGCCTTACTAGAGTCCATTGGAGGCTCAGGCCACTTCAATATGGGAATTATACAATCACCAAGGTTGTGGGAGACAATTATTTTAAGCTCAAAATTCCCCCATTCCTTGTCCTACACCCATTTTTTAACATGGATCGCCTTCGGCCGTACTTTCCACCACTATTGGACACATCTGACATGGCATAAAATCTCACACCAACAGATTTAAACCTAGACTGCATGGAACAAGCCACAATTGATCAGATCATGGACACACATATCAAAAACACCTTCTTTTAGAGGATCTAGCTATATCAAGTTTTCAAAGCAATCCATCTCCTTCACCAAGGAAAGTGCCTCACCAGGGAATAAGTTTAGCAGAAGTTTCCTCATCTCATGGAGAAACTCAACGCAATGGGGACCATTACTTCCTGAGGTGGGATGAATGATCCAAGTGGATATCGGTGGTGACCCACCTATTCCACTTGGACCCCCACCATTTTTTCTTTCATCTTTTCATTTTCCTTAATTATAGCACAATTTACTATTTTTAGCTGTTTTTTCGGGTCCTAAACTTTTGGAATCGTTTTGAGGCCCTAAATGACATTTTTTTGGGAAATCCAAGATAAATTGGGGAATTTAATCAACGTTTCTCACTAAAAAATTTTATTCCTTAGATATATATTTCTAACGAGCTATTTTTTCGCATCAAACGGAGATCGTATGCCAAAGTTACATCCCCGAGAAGTTGATGCACCAATTTAACCAAACAAGCCCCATAGTTTTGGGGCTTCATCTCCTAGGGTTAGGTTTTTGGATGTGTAGGGTTATCAATTGTTTCTAAATAATAAATAGGCCTTTGAACCTCATTGTAACATAGTTAAGAGGTCTATAGTTGCCACATCTCTTCCTAGAGATAAGCTACGAAAGCCCTAGCTAGTTTATTTCCATTATGTCTGTAAGCATATTTATGTTATTTGATATTAATGAAATGAATTGTTATTTCCACTTCATATTTATATTGACGGTTATATTCGTATTCTATTATGTTCCTACATAAATACGGATCAGTGGTATCAGAGTGGTCTTCTCTTTCTCTATTTTTCTTTGGATGTCCCCAATGAGGTTAGGGTATAAGGAGTTAGGGCTCAATCTGCTTGAACCCTTGCAAGATCAGCCTTGCGAACCCTGATGACCTCCCATGGTGGAAGAAAATAAAAATGAGGGAGCAGGAGATCCTATAAAATTATTTCTTGAGGAGGCCCTTGAGAAAAAACAGAATGCGATGATGGACAATTTTTCCCACATCCTTCAACGATTTCTCACCAGCAGCACATCTACATCCAACAGCCACTCTGGAGGCACTACTCCTTTCAAGGTACATGTCAGCTTCAACATTCCTGTATTTGAAGGCCAAATAGATGCAGACACCGTAGATATATTGTTGAATTTTTTGGAAGAATATTTCTCGATCCATGATTTCTTTGACTAAGAAAATATCACTTTTTCATTCCTCAAAGCCACCCCCACGTGGACTGGTGGGAAACCTACTGTGAGAAAAAGGATGAGAGGGAACCCTCTCTGTTTTCAGCTGCACCCACTTGAAATTATTTCCGAGATGCCATCAAGGAATAATGTTATCCCGTGGGGAGCTATGAGGACAAGTACATACAATGGACTACGCTACGGCAGCAAAATGATCAATATGCGCACGAGTTGATGAATTTTTTCAATACCCTACACACAAAGTTGTGTATTAAAGATTCAGAAAAAAATTTGGTGCTCAAGTACCGTAGTTGTTTAAACAGATCATTCAGCAGGAAATGGAGTTCCTCAGCATTACCTAGCTTGGCACGACATATCGATATGCTACCAAGATCGAGCATAAATTGAAGCAGAAGATGCAAGACTTTGGATCTGTGAATCCAAAGCCAGGGAAAGATGCCCCCGAACCGCAAAACAATGGGAAAAGCCAAAGCGGGGGACTTAGGAAAAACACCACAAATCAAAAGAAGGCCTCGGGGAAGTGGTGTGAATTTCATAATAGCGCCATCCACAACACAATCAAGTGTCAAGCCAAATAGTCGATGGTGGCTGAATTGAAGGCATCTGAATGAGATGCATGTTTTGATTATAAGTCAGAACCAGACAAGGGCAAGGAAAAAGTGAAGAAAATAATTGATGTTGAGCCCAGTTCCACTGTTGCCACCACAAACCTCTAGAGGGAGGATCCTGAGGATCTAGAGGAGGGGGAGCGCATATTCCATTCACAAATGTGGGTGAAGGGTTCTCCACTACAATTCCTTGTCAATAGTGGAAGCTAAAAGAACCTCACTTTAGCAGAGTTTGTGAAGAGGCTCAACCTATCGACCATAGCACACCTGCAATCGTATACCATTGGGTGGCTTGATCAAGGAAGAGATCTTCACGTCAACCAACAATGCCTCCTTCCATACAACATCAAGCCCTTCACGGATGAGGTGCTATGTGATATTGTTGCTCCTCTTGATGTGTCTGATGTATTATTGGGCCAAACATACTTGTGGAAGCAACATGTTTTAGTATGAGTCTAGGCCTCGTTATGTTATTATTACTTTAGGAAATAATTTTTATAGGATACTGGAGGTATTACCACCTCCTGCCATCTCTTTGATTATGGAAAATAAACACAGTAAGATTATTTCCCAAACCAGGAATTTTTTTTTCATTTAAATTCACCCGCTGGGAAAGAAGAAGAGTGTGGCCACAACCTACAAACAAGGATCCCCTGCACGACAACATCAGATGGAAAAAGTCGTGGAGGAATATAAGGACATTTTCTCCTCACCCATAGAGCTTCCTCTACACTATCAGGTCAAGCACTCCATTGATCTGACCCTAGGTACGTCGCTGCCTGATGTTGCCATACCTTATGTGACCACACAGACAGAATCCACATGTTTACTGTCTAAGGCTAATAAAGAAACCATATTTATTGAATGAATCCAACACTTCCACCAGTAGGTCCACGACATATTGGAGAAATCCAATGCCAACTAAAAGCAATGACATGATCAACATCGGGTGCCACACAAGTACCAGGTGGGTGACAAAGTTTGGTTTCATTTGTAGAAATAACGCCTTACCAGAGCCCATCGTCAGCTTAGGCCACTTAGATATGGGCATTACACAATCAACAAGCCTATGGGAGAAAAAAATTTCAAGCTCAAAATTCCCCCATTCCTTGTCCTGCACCATTTTTCAATGTGGACCGCCTTCTGCCATTCTTTCCACGACTACTAGACACATTCGTCGTGGCAAAACAACTCACACCAACAGAGTTAAACCTAGACTAAATGGAACCAACCACAACTGATTGGATCATGGACACATAGATAAATAACACTTGCTAGAAGACGATCCATCTATATCGAGTTGTCAAAGTAGGCCATCTCCGTCACCATGGAAAGTGTCTCACCAGGGATAAAGTTCAGTAGAATTTTCCTCATCTCATGGAGTAACTCAACGCAATGGGGAAAATTTCTTCCTAAGGGGGGAGGAATGATCCAGGTTATTATTGGTGGCGAACCACCTATTCCACATGTACCCTCACCATTGTTTCTTTTAGCTTTTCAGTTTCCTTAATTGTAGCACAATTTACTATTTTTAGTACTTTTTCGGGTCTTGGACTTCTAGAGCCGTTTTAAGGCCCTAAACGACATTTGTTTTGAGAAATTAAGGATTAATATCGGTGTTTGACCGATGTATCTCACTCAAACATTGTGTTCCTTAGATAGGTATTTCTAACAAGGTATTGTTCGCATCAAACGAAGATCGTATGCCAAAGTTACATCCTCGAGAAGTTGACGTACCAATTTACCCAAACGAGCCCCATAATTTTGGTGCTTCATCTCCTAGGGTTAGATTTTGGATTTTTAGGTATTTCGATTGTTTATAAATAATAAATAGGCCTTAGAACCTCATTGTAACATAGGTCAAAGGCCTGTAGCTATCACATCTCTTCTCAAAGATAAGCTACCATCACCCTAGATAGTTTATTTCCATTATGTGTGTAAGCATATTTCTGTTACTTGATATTAATGAAATGAAGTGTTATATCTGTTGCATCTTTCAATTTATGGTTATATCTGTACTATGTTTCTTTCCTACATAAATACAGATTATAGATCACGTTCATCAACATTGGAGAATAATACTCCACATGAGGTACGGATTGGTAAGAAACCCTCTCTTTAACATCTGGGGTTATTTGGTTGTGATGCATATGTACATGTTCCAAAGGATAAAACAAAAAATTTGGATAGTAAATATGAAAGTTTCATCTTTATTGGGTATAAGGATGGTTTAAAAGGTCATTATATTTGGAACCCAAAAACAAGGAAGCTTGTGTATAACTAAAATGTGGTGTTTAGAGAGGTTAAAAATGTTAATAAACATGAATTCCTACCAAAGGAACCTGGTAATATATAGCTTGAGCTAAAGGAGGAAGAATTAGACTCTACAAAAAAACAAGAATCAAAAGAGGAAGAGCCACTAACTCTAGCCTTAAGAAGAGCAGGTCAAGTGAGAAGGCATCCATAAAGTTATAGTGTAGCTGCTTTCTATTAAAAATTTTCTTTATCTATTACAAATGATGATCCCAGAATTGTCAGGGAGGCACTAGATTTAGAGGATTGAAAACTCTGGAAGGAGGCCATGATTGATAAAATTGCATCTTTGGACAAAATTGAGGCTTGGGATTTGGTGGAGTTGTCGTCTGGAAGGAAACCCACTGGAAACAAATGGGTGTTGAAGAAGAAGATGAATGGAGAAGGCAAGGTGGATAAATACAAAGTTAGGTTTGTAGCAAAATTTTATATGAGGTTTTGGGAATTGATTTTGATGATTGATCTAGATCTTAGGGGGAGTCCCCCAATATCTAAAAAATTGAAATGGACCTTGGGTGGGGGGAGGGGGGGGGGGGGGGGGGGGAGATCTGAAAAATTTTAATTCCAAAAGAAAAGAGGATAACACATAGTAAACAAAACCATAAATAATTTTTTTATTGAAATAGAGAATAACTGGAAAAGCTACATTATGTTGGAAAAGCTTTCCTTTTACAAATGGTGACTTGTTACTTATAGTTTTTTTAGTTACAATCCCACAGGTAAATTCCATTGGTGGGTAAATACCATGGGTGAATAAATACCATGGGTGATTGAGTACCATGGGTAGATGTCACCTACAATACCGTGGGTGGATGAATTACCATGTGTGATGAATACCATGGGTGGATGCCACTTACAATACCATGGGTAAATTCCATATGTGGATGAATACCATGGGTGAATGCACACCATGGGTGAATAAATATCATGGGTGGATGAATACCATGGGTGTAGGCCACTTTCCATTCAAAAAATTCCTCCCTCCTTAAGAATCAGTGCTCCGCATTACGTGAAGTTCCCTCCTGAGAAACCTTTGTTGAATATGTAGAGGCACTAAAGAGAAAGGTTTTGTGTGGTTAATCTATAACCGTGATGAACGAAGATCCAAGGATAGATATACCCTGTAATGATTCTAACCAAATGTGATATTGATAGTGTGTGGCCTAGAAAATGGACGTCGATGAAGTGTGAGTTTGTGGATGATCCATAACCATGAAAAACGTAGATCCGAGGATAAAGATACCCTGTAATGCTTCTAACTAAATGTGATGCTATCAATGTGCATCCTAGAAAATGGAATTTGATGAAGTGTGGATTTGTGGATGACCTAGAACCATGAAAAACTAAGATCTGAGGATAGAGATACCCTGTAATGCTAGTGACCAACTGTGATACTAATAGTGTGCAGCCTAGAAAATGGACTTCGATGACAAGGATTTTGTGTGGTTGACCCATAACTGTGATGTTTACTATTAATGAAGTAGCAGCTGACTAGATAGCTTGGGGTAGGAGGTAACGTCTCCAAAGAACCCAAGTCGAATGCTACTGTTTTGAAACTGATGAATGTGAAGTCTATTCCTCCTAAAGCGGGGTGGGAGGGCACGTCTCTAAAGGGAACTTGCTCTTAATGTTGCTCCAGATATAAAATCTAATTTAAAATGGGGAAAAATCAGTCAATATAACTTAGAATATTTGTTATAATCTATTTTGGGAAATAAAATGATAATTTTGCATCTTTCTATGTGATTGAAATCCCTATTTGGACACTCTGGAAACCCAGATTTGTGTTGCAATTGTCCCACCATCACAAAAGTTCTGAAAAAATATCTGATTTTAAATTAGTGATATCTCCCTCATACGAACTCTAATTCAACCAAATGCTTTTTTGAAATTAGATGATTTTTCAAGAGGAGATCAAATATGTAATCATTTTTATGAAATGTAGCATACAAACTACAAAATAGTATAGGATATCTTCCATCTACAATTTTTTGTCAGAAAACTTGCCGCAACACCATTGATTTTAAATCAATGATATATCCCTAATTCGGACTCCGATTCAATCGATTTGTTTTTTGAATTTGGGTGTTTTTTCAAAAGGAATCCAGATATATTATTTTTGTTTATAAAATTTTCACCAAAATGTTTAGATCTGATATCAAAACTCGCCACCCAATAAACATGCCTGCAAAAAACTGAAATTTTCTTGGCTAAGAACCCTACTTATCATTCAAAGACAAAGCACATTGATTTTTAGTATCACTTTGTGAGAGATATCGTAAGGAAAAAAAGGTGTTGTTGTTAAAGGTGGACATTTTGAAGAATGTTGCAGATGCATTGAACTCTGTGAGCACTGAGAAATTCTCTTGGTGTAGAGAAACAATGGGCATTGAAGTGCTATACCAATGACTAAGCTCTTCTATGGCCCCATGTGGAAAGAAAAAAAAGTGGGAGAATGTTGGGTGTGTCTTATTTTCTTTCCATGACAATCCCCACGTGTGGCCTCCCCCCCCTCCATTGCACAGAGCGCAACAGGGCAGTCACAGGGGGGGAATAACCCCCCCATTGGGGGTTTTGCAAGGAGGAAGTGTACCTTATATTAGGTGGAAAAACCTACCTATGGTTTTGTTCATGGTTTTTTCACATGGTTTTGGGCACAGTGGTTTTTTTTCCATGTTATTTTGTAGATATGGTTAAGGGAACTATTGTTATGTTCTAATCCACGGTTAATGAATTGGGGTTTATGAATTCTTGAGCATGTAAATATATGTATTGTAACATTGAAATGAATATAATGAAAAATCAATCTAGTAGTCCTGAGTTTGGGATCCATGGGATAATCTCTGTGTATATTTATTTTATGTTTTATGCTCTTGCCATTATTTATTTTATTTTTTCCTAATTCATTTGCAGATAATTTATGTATCTAGGTTTAAAACCTACATAATGTTCGATAATGTTAAATTTGGTACCAAAGGCTATATTTATACTCTTAATTCTTTCAAAACAAATATCCCTCAATTATTTGATTTCATATTGAAGGCATGGTAAGCTATTGCATTTTTCCATGAATGAGTATCTTAGTGGACTTTGAATAGATTCCTACCTAAGTGAATCTTATAAGAAGGAGGGAACTAGAGATCGATAATTTTTTTGACATTAGGAACTTCCCCACGAACTTTATAACTAATCTCTTTTGTCCCTTCAATTACTCTAGTGGTGAATCCCATCTCCAATCAATTAGAATATTTTAAACAAACTTGTTAATATACTCATTAATCACAATAAAATTGATTATAATTTATTGATAAATGTTTGCAAGAATATTTATTTTATTCTTGCCATTTTTTTCAGTAACACCCTTAGGCTAGTGATCTCTTTTCACTTTATGTTTTAGGGTTAATTTTAATTATTTTAATATTTAATTAATTGGAACACATTGTATCCACATTTCACATTATTCATATTTAGTAATTTGTTGAATTATTTAACTTACCATTTTCCCTTCGTTGTCCTTAGGATATATTACTTTGTTGATGAAACTTGATCAATTAGTCAATGCTGCACCTATAGCCTCAGATAGAAATTATTTTATGCTCAGGGGACTTTCTAATTTTATTGGTATCCCTATATGTGTTATTTTTTTTATGAAATTAATGAGAGTAAAACATAATCATCCTCCATACCCTACTAGTTCAGCTTTGAGTGTGTATAATTCAATTTCCTTCAATATGATTTTGTCCTTATCTGATTTCATTATGTCTACCCCCCATTAGCGCTTTTAGCTTTCATGGATATAAATAATGGAAATATGAAAACTAACACGAATTTCACACCTAGGATTCCATTTATGGATAATATCAATATCCCAAATCTGATTAATATCGCCCATGATCCCATATAATGACCTTACTTCACTTGTCATGCACACTGAACCTCCATTATATAACCCAAAAATTGAAGTATTGGATATAGAAGATCCATATAAACACATAATTACCTTCCACTTATGTTGTTCCTTCAACAATATCATTTATAATTCTATATTTTTAAACTTGTTTCAACAAACCCTTAAAATAGGTTTTTTGAAATTGTATATTAAACAACTCATAGGGTCACATCCTGATTGTGCATCACTAGCGGCCATTCTAAAACATTTTAAAATTTGATATTCGATACTTTTAGGGATTTAAAAACATTATTTCATGTAGTAGAAAATATGACCACTCATTTTTTGAACTATATCCACAAATGGCATTGAAGAAGGATCTTTTGAGCAATAAATTATCATAGATATTCCATTGGAACTATTTTGTGAACTATATCTACAAATGGTATTGAAGAAGGATCTTTTGAGCAATAAATTATCATAGATATTCTAAATTATCTTATAATGTAATGGTTTTCTTTAGATTTATATTTTATTTTATGAGATTAGTGCATAAAATATGGAAATAAGCTAAAATCAAAATAAAAGACTCTAAGAAAATAACATGGCATTAAAGTAAAAAAACCGCAAGTTATATATTAGAAAGACTAAATAAGAAGGTGGGGCCTATACTCTCTCTTTTCTTCTAGATTATAATATACAAGTACAAATAAATTGGCACACTCAATATGGCGTTTTCATGCACATTGTGGTATAAATGGTTATTATATGATCTTCTATTTCCTCTCTTGTTCTTTTGTGTCCTATTCTTAGATGCTCTAATTAATTATGGACTAATAAACAATTCCATATGAATGGGTCATTTTCCTTTCATAGCAACCCAATATTTAACTAGCCATGGTTAGGTTTAAGATTTTTGCATGCCTCAATCTGTAATTAACGCTAGGTTTATGGCCCTTTAAAATCTTACTAAAATTCCACAAATGACTATCTACACATATCATCGTAGTCATATAATAGGTAAAATTGCAATAAGTGTAGTCGTTCTATATGAAATGTTAGGAATAATTGATTGTACCATTAATTTGATTTTAATTATTATATATATTTTCTTTTTTGGGGGAGTTTCAAATTTGGAGTGAAATTTTAGAGTGATCAAGTCCAACTTTAAAATCAAATTATCTTATTGTTTTGATTAGTGTTAAGAAGACGATTGACATTTGAAAACCATTTTTTTTTTTGTTTGACTCATGATAAGAACAAAATTAATATTTTTAATATAACAACTAATTACAAGAGTTTAGTGAAATTGGGCATTGGAAAATTATCAAATCACCATGGGACGAAATAGTCTATCACTTATATGATCCTAAGAGAATTCAAGATAAAAATCATTCGATTGTCCATCTTAAACTCACATTCGATCTAATTTTTAAAATATTTGTCATACTACCATCCTTATTGAACTTTCAAGTTGGTAAAACTATGATGATCTAGGTATCATTCTCTAACTTGTCTTTTAGCATAAAAATAAAATGTAAAACAATTCCCTTACCTTCTTAAGGTATCATAGACCATATAGATATTAGTGAATGTTAATTATCACCACCATCATTTTTAAATCAATTTCTCCAAAAATAAAATATAAAAGATTTGTTGTACTTGGAATTTGATTTATTAATTCGGCATAATATAATCATTGCAAGAAATTTTCAATCAACTTAATTGGTTTATGCATTCAAATTATGATTTAAATAAAAAAAATTACTATTTCATTAAAATAAATTATAAGATAAAAGATTTAAAAATGAAAAATGTTATTTATAATTTTATTAATTTATTAAAATGGAAATTTTGTAATGAAAATTACTATTCGAAAAATAAGATTTATAAATATATATTTATTAATTAAATTGTGTACATAATTACTAAATTTAGATATTTAATGGAAAGTCAGGTTTTACTTTATACATTAGGCTTTACTTACTTTGGAACAAAAATTACGACTTACTTTAAAAACAATACCTTAACTAAATATTTATGTATACAGGAGTGGTTTATATTAGAATTGGGTTTGAGGAATTTCAAATCTTTAAATTATGAACTATGTAGATTTAATAATCTCGTAATATTTTTTATCTAATACATAATCTAACAACAAACAATATAGAAGATATACACATTGTTTTCAGTTTCTTAGATCTTAACTTTAATTTATTAAAACAATATTTATGAAATGTGCCTCTAAAATGGGTAAGGGTTACCCTCATTGGTTATAAGAAACATTTTTCATCAAACTTGCGTGAGTTGTATAACTAATGTAAAGGTGGGAAAATACCACAAGTCGACCTATTTATGGTGAAAGACGAAAACCACATCTTTCATCTCCTAAATTTGAATTTTGAGAATGTGCCCTTCATCCTGAAACACATTTTAATTTTTATGTGTTACTTCTCTATCATAAAAGATATGAATTTTCAATGTTTTATGGTCCTTCAATTTATTTAAGCACTCTGTTATTGTGTTAAGTCTTATATGGTTTACAAGTTCTAATGGAGGTTGTGACGAAGAAAGGAAGTAGGATCCAAGAAAGAAAGAAAAGCATGAACTTGTGTATAAAAATTTTCGGTGAAAATCACATGTAAGAAAATTTTTGCCGACATGTTTCTAACCAGCCAGTGTGGTTCATCGAGAAATTTGATCAAGAAACCTAATTAAATAGATCAGGAAAGCTCCAACTAGATGTTGTAAAATAACAACTAATTTGACTAGAATAAGAAATTAAATTAAATTTCATCCTATAATATTATATTTTAATTAAATTTTATTATATTTTAATTTTAATTTTTAATTTAAATATAATTTAATTTTAATGTTTTTTAATAAATTTAATATTAATAATTTTTTTTAATATAATTTTTATTATTTAAATACTTTGAATTATATGTTATAAAAAATAAATAAAAAAATAAATATATAAATAAAATTAAAAATTAAAAATTAAAAAATTAAAAAAATAAATAAACAATAATAATAATAATAATAATAATAATAATAATAATAATAATAATAATAATAATAATAATAATAATAATAACAATAATAATAATAAACATAAAATAAATTTCTTATTTAATTTATTCAATAGGTAAATTTACTATTTTAAATCATAATATAATAAGGATGATACTAATAAGAAAAATCATAATGATAATAATCATAATAATAAACCAAAAGGAAAAGACAGGGAGAAAGAAACGAGTGGGAGGCGGGGGAACGATAAGAGGGAGCACAGAGGAAGAGGAAAAAAAAAAACTAAGAGTGAAGGGCTGGAATCCAGCATCTACTGACACTCCATCCATCATTCCTGTTAAGGTTAACCGGCCTCTTTTCAATTTCCAAGGCTTCCCTCAACTTTTCAAATGTGGTAATTACATGTCTTTGTAAGTGTACTTGTTACCATTAAGAAAAAAACTCACTTATTTTTAAAACCATTTTCAGATCTAAACTTGTAAGATGTATAATTTTACTTGGAATAATGGAGAAATTTAGAATTCTCTAGATTATTATTTTATTAGAGATTTTTTGTGATCTGTTGGGATCAGCTAGATTGGATCGTATTCTTAAGGAATATGTTCAATTACTAAACATATTTCCAATATTATTTATGTATAAATGATTTGGAGAATGATATAGTGTCCTGTAAAATAAATCTTCAGGTTGAGCTTCGCTCACCTGAGAGATGCTCATTTCATCTATTTTGTCTCCCCTAAATTTTAGTCGGTACAAGAGCATCACGTGAAATTTGGGTGAATGAGTTTTAGTAAAGGGTCATGATATAATATTGGAGGTGTTCCTATTGTAATATCTAATGAATCTTCATCTTTTTTATACAATTGTCTGACATGGAACTCAGTAAGGGAGTATGTGGAACTGTTTTTCAAAATATAAAGGTGAAGTAATCAGTTGATCATGTGTAGCTAGGATTAATTCGCATATGCATCAAAGTTTTATGTTTTGTGAATGTGAAAATTGACGTCTAGTATCATTGCTAAAATCTGTGGACCGATCATAGGGTCATTGTTTACATTGCAGGTTTGGAAGAGTGAGGAAGGTGTGGTGTGGACTTTCACATTGGAAGAGTGAATAGTAGAGATGATCATTGGCAATTGATCTGAAGAGTAGAGTCGTGATAATGATCTTCCTATCAGAGCTGACTATGAGAAACATAGAGTTTTTGGATAGATTTGTTCTTCGTGGAGTGATTTGGTTGTTTCTTCATGGAAGAGAGATATGGGTATGTGAAAGGCCAAGATCTAGTTGTGTATCAAGGATGTCGAGATCGAGTTGCATTAGCAGTCGAAGAGAAAGGAATCTAGTGGTATCCCTATAGATTAGTTGTTGGTTGAGGTGGATACCCTTGTGTATGCACGAACTCACATGTGTATTTCCTCATTTGAAAAAATTCAGGACGAGAAGCGAGTTGTTTGATTAAAAAAGCATCCCATACAATGGAAAAAGAGAATGCCATTGTAACACACTCCTCCCACATCTCTACCCAAGTAACCAACCAACCGGGGTAAACATATGAGGAGAGGCTACTATAATGAGATTCAATGTTCTAGGTGACCTTAAGGAAGTGGAATCTACGGAAACACAATATACATACCATGTACAACAAAAGAAACACCCTCAAGAGGTAACCCAACCATTCAGGCCTCTTACCCTTGGGTCACACTGGAATTTTGACCTCTTTGAGCCATAGACGTAGGAACATGCTTGAAGGCCAACATCTAGGAGGCTATAAACGAGGGCATAACAAAACATGTCAACATCGAGGACCCCTATTCCTTAGTTATATGCTAGCGTCTATGGGATTTGAGCAACCTTTTCATGCTCATAACCGAGTACTCTACCCAGAACTTCATGAAAATTTTAGAGATGATAAATAATAAAAGGAAAATTATACTGAAGCAACCACAACAATAAGAACTCATATGGACCCCTCCTTTCCATGACAAGAATTTTTTCAAACATGTAACAAACATTGAACCTACAGGTGTAAACAACATAATATATCATAAGGGTTTCATACTTATTTAAGAATCACTAAGAAGAATTGATCCCTTACATAATTAACTGCAATACCTCTATTTTACCATAGATACATGGTGTATTCATTTACAAGTAGAAACATGGAGATATCCATACATTATCATTGATAAAATACATGCTTACAGCTAGCTTAATAATAACAGAAATACAATGGATACAACAACAATAGAATCCATATATAAACTAGTGCATTTATACATCAAATACCAAAGGAATTATATCTTCATTAATGAATGTAGAAACCAACCGAAGATGGGAATTTTACGTTCCACCCGACCATAGATTGGCTGAGCCAAATCTCTATTCAACCAATCACCCCCATGCCATCTTCCAAGCATGAACGTGGGATTCATAACCATCCAAAATAACTAAACAAGTATGAATTCTACTAGTGTTATCTACCTACATCGTGAGGAATTTAAGTGCCCCATAGTCTCTTGGGCTTTACCGTAATCCATAGTTTGATCCAGGGATCTCTAATCCCTGCACCGAGACCCATTCTAAAAGCTTTACCATACATCCCATCCCAGGACTATTAGGCCCAATGGAGAGAAGACCACCTCTTGTATTTACCGTATATCATGTAATTCACTCACAAGGATCCCTAGGCCCACCGAGGCACACAATATGACTTTACCATAACCCACATTCTAGTTGAGGGACTACTAGGCGAGTGGCTTTATTGTGATCCACATTCTGGTTCAGGGACCACTAGGCCATGTGTTTTTCATTGCAAAGGTCCACCCCACCCAACTTCAAATCCATCTGGTAATATAGATCCACCGAAGTATGAGAAACCCATCTCATCAAAGCTATATGGAAATGGAAGGGCTAGGTTGAAAAACACTCTTACACTTGGAAAAACCCATTCCATGAAAGAAAATATCCACATGAAATACCATGAATTCCAAATCTATCAGGGAAATCAGACAAGCAAATAAATACATGTAAAGAATCATGTTGTAGCTGCTTGATTACTGATCCTCCTTTCTTTCTTCCTCCTTCTTCCTTCTTTGTTTCCTTTCTTGGTCCAATGTCAAAATTTTCCAAGAAACTCCAAGTTTCTAAGTGTGTGTGTGTGAGAGAGAAATAATAATGAGATAGCTCCAAAAATGAATTGACAAAAGGTAACGAAATCCTTACCACTGATCCTTAAAAGCCTTTTTATAGATTAGGCCTCTATTTTCTTCATTTTCCATTATTTTCCTTCATTTTCCTCCTCACATGCAACATGTGACCTTTCATATCCCTTTTCTCCTAATTTCCATTATTTTCATAAATAAATGTGCCATAAATATTTTTTTCCTCTTCCAAATCCTTAGCCTTTGTATTTTCCAATTTCCTTAGCTATATTAATCGAAATGAACACCCAATAGGATGTTTTTTCCCAAAATTCAGCTTGGAATAAGTGTCCCATCAACTGTGATTATTATTTTTTAATTTTTATTTAATTTTATATGTAATTTTCGTGAGGGTTGTTACATAACCCTCCCCCGTCGGTGAACACCATCCTCGTTTTTCAATGACAGATACAAACTAGAAAACCATTGAAAATAAAACATACTGCCCATGGAGCTTTATGACACATCTCATTATAGTATTTACAATGAATAACCTGCTCAAAAAAAAAATCATCATAACAAACATACCGTGTACTGGAGCTTTATAACATAGCTCATTATAGTATTTATAATACTATACACATATACACAAATGCACATTTTCTCAACCAGCAAATAAAATATACGATGCTTGCATCCGCAACAAGGGAATCCAGAGACTCGTGCACCTCCACCCTCAAAGTAATACCAAGATTCACCTCCTCCCCAGGAAGTCCAAAATCCACTGCCAAAGCCAAAGCTACATCCAATATCCATCGCTACAATCCTATGCCACTTATCCTCTTAGTGAACAGTTACTGGCTGATTATTCCAGGGGACACTCCTAATTTTCATTTGATTCCATCTAGAAATTCTAGTGACCATAAAAAATACATCCTCGACCTTCCCTTATCTACTACAAAGTCCCTTGTGCAATCCGGTCATCCCCTTTCGTGCAGTCACTCACCTTCCAAGTTCCCCGACATCCCCTATCCTGAGCGATCCATCCCTTGGAAAGGCTTCCTCGCATATAAATATATAAAAACCAAGGCATATAACTTCCTCAAAATCATCATACCGGTCATAGCATGCTCATGGAAATAAATGGAAAATATTGGGTACTAATGTCCCACAATGGCCCTACTCCTGAAGTTCTTTACCAACACATTGTTGCATGTTTGAATTCATTTTCTTGTTACTTCTAATGCTCGCTATATGTTTCAACCACCCAACCGGGCATTTCTGTGCTTCCTATACCAAGCACATAACTTTCATTAGATTAAAAATAAATTCACATCATACCTCATTGGTATCTCATAAATAAGGTACACTTTAAATTTTGTTTACTTCTGGTCATAACAAGTCAAACCAGTTGTTTGATCAACTCATCATATATAAATATATCACATCTGATTAGATCAAAACAAAACCATCATTGGTCAAAATCATGAATCATGTGAAATCATCATAAAACATAACCATAAATCACATGTAACCATCATAAGTTAGAATTGTAGATCATATGCATAATAAAACTGAAATAAAATATCAATTATTATCCTTCATCGATCCTTACTTTTGAATTTTCTCTTTTGTACACACACCAAATTGGTCACCAAACCCAGCAAGTACCTAGTTCCCTTGCATCTCTTCAATCACATACACATACACACAGTGTGCATCACAACACATACCACATTAGATGTACAACACCACAAAATACGTACACCTATACTGGCATATAACACATACACCTACACCCATTGTACAATACAACACAATACATACACTTACATCCAATGTACAACACATACACGTACACCCAGTGAACCATACAAAAAAATACATACACCTACATCCGTTGTACAACAAAATACAATACATATACAGAGTACAACACAACGAATACACATGTGGCGATACCACAACTACACTATGCCCATAAAAAATATCGCATACCTATAACACAACATGTACGACATACACACAATACCACATGTATACCAGTACCATATAGAAAACATGTACATAGTACCACCTGTAAACAACACTACTTTCACAACGTGTTTCCAACATCACATGTACATGACACCACCTGCACAATGTGTACACAATGCCAAATGTACACCGCTCCACGTGTATAATGTGTACAAAATACCACATGCACATGTACATGAAACCACATGTACACAACATCACATGCACGATATGTACACGACACCACCTGCACACAACACCACATACACACAACACAATATCTACATAGCACCATATGTACAAAATGTAGAAAACACCATATGTACATAAAAATGCATAATAAAAATGTAAATAGCACCATACGTACACAACACCACATATCTAACATGTGCACAACACCATATTCATACAACACCACATATCCAACATGCACATAGTACGATATGTACACAACACCACATATCTAACATATATATAACACCATCTATACCTAGAAATACATAGGAAATATACATACAACACCATATGTACAACATGCATATAACATCATACGTACACAATACTACATATGTTACATGTACACATCACCCTAGGTAAAATCACTGAATATACAACATGCACAACATATACACAACAATAGTAATGCACATTCGTAAACCACACACTTACACCACAAGTAACCTTGCTTCTAGTGTCTTTACAGATGCTTATCCTAGAATGCCGCAGACCACACTATTATCACTTCACTTATGTACCCCTTAGCATAACTTGTCCATAACATAAACTTTGGAATAATACAAGAATATAACATTAAATCGTATCCACGTGATACTAACCTCATAAATTTGTAAAGGCTACTCTGCCACTTGATTCCTCATAGCCATGAACCTCTTCATGCCATTCACCTGCATAAGAAATCATTCCTCCACAAGAATGATCCTTGAAAACCCTGTCATATAATGACATAGATGCATATATACATACATATATATAACCATTAGCATAAAACAATCATGATTTTGTCAGACAACAACATATATACACACAATATACATAAAAAAATTTAACATTAAACAACCATGATCCATGATGACCTTGTCAAAGAAAACATACATACATACAGACTTGTATACATATATAAACACCAACCTAATCATGATCACATCATAATTACCATATAGAATAAAGTCAAGGTTAAGGGAACTTCCTTGATTCATGCACAATATACACAACATTGAGAACAACAGTTCCCAACATAGCCAAGGAATCTAACATCTTATATCCATTCACTTTACCTACTCTGCCACTTTCCATTTGCCCAATGGACTCAAAAAATCCAGCCCACTATCACATTTTTACCTTATGTAGCACTTATTCATGCACTGAGCTTAATTCGACTCTTACATTACCTGTTCGGTATCACAAAGTTCTCCCCGAGCTCCATTAAATTTCCTCTTTCCCAAACAATTCCCAAGACTCTCAAAACATAAAAATACAACGACAATAACAAGAAACAACAAGAAGAAAACCATGAAAGCCAATAGAAATACAACACCACAACCAAAGTGGCATAGATATGCACCAGACATAAACAAGACTAAAAATCAAGCTCACAAATCACAAAAGAACAAGACTAGCAACAAACACCATGACTCAATCCCCATGGTTCTCAGTTCACAAGGAAACTCAACTTGATCCTTCTCTAATTTTTCATGGAAGTATCTTGCCATGCAATCCCCTGCATCATACTACCATAACCTCATAAATGTCATCACATAAATAAATATAACAATATACTAGTTATCTTACATTGTTGTACCAAATATGCTGCCTTGTATCTGAACACATAAATATTTTTATCTCTGAAGGGCCTCCAATACCTTGATGAATCGAACCATAAATAGAAACCAATTGATTTACACATTCATGAATATAGTAGATATCCTCATAATGTCAAACAAATTCAAGGTTGAGAAGACTTCCTCTATGTAAAGCACTCATTCATTTGGAATTAGGGTTTCCAAACATAGCCAAAGGAATTCTTGCCCAATTCCTTTCTTTTACATTTTTAGCTTACTGTAATTGATTCTTTATTATGTGATGTCATATCACCCATCTGTTAGCTATATAAACACATAAAATTTAAATTTATCATGCTAATACCAAGCATGTTTCCTAACATTTGTTCACACATGTCAATCACATGTTCCAAATATCGAGACGTCATACATATAAATTGAAATCATCCTCTACCAAGATGAATAGTCATGTCATAATCAAATAATATTCAAAATCATAATACTACAACTATCACCTACTTATACTCAAGTACATATCAGTTTCCTCAACACATATTGCATTAGTACAACCATATTAAAACCAAATCATTTCTTGATGCAATCTTATAAATACATACTCATATCATGCAACTAATAAAACATTGAAGCATTCATCTACATAATAGACACCGAACACTAAAACAACAAATAGAAAAAATAATAAAATATTCAAGCACCAAGTATATGACATAAGAAAACTCATACCTTTATGTATATCTACGGAGGCTATCTTGTCTACACAGAAAAATTATATTAGCACGATAAAAATTCACAACATATCAACCCAATCATAAATAAGGTCATCATATCCATAAAAATATCTATCTAACATGTTAACACCCTAAACTCATAAAAAATTGCCATTCATGCATACATTCGCATATGCATATTCAGTCCAGACATTATACAACACACTATCTTAATTAGGTCGACTCACGCCTGAATGTCATAAACCTAACCATCAAGTCACTATCATGTAATAAAAACAAGTTATATATCATGCTCATTGAAAACATGTAACCTAATCATCAAGCTAACTATGATAAAATAGCATGCTCATAAACAACATATAACTTATCTAACATAATAACAAAAATAGCAATGCATACCACCACAAGTTGATATCATTCATGATTATCTGACCCATGTACATATAACCACACTAATGAACTAGCATATATAATGTATGTAACCATAACATCAATAGAATGAAATGAATACTCATAACCATAATTAATATAACAATCCTTAACCTACATACCTACATTCCCAACTTCCAAACATGTATGACGACATTCTGTGACCCAATGTATAGTGCCGTAACTTCACTTGATGGTCTGCATCTCCTGCTCTATCTCAACCAACACATCATCATCATAACATACCAAAATAACCATGATGACCTGGAATGCATAAAATGACCTCATGTACAACAACCATAACCATGAAAATTCATGCATAACAACTTATAGACACTTCCATGCATAGAAAATACATAACTGACATGCACTCACGACGACCAATTCAATCAACAACACCATAAAATTTCACATGGAAAAAACATTGCAGCTATGACAAATTCCAAGCATATGAAACAAGCACATTGAACATAAGCATGAGGAACACATATGCAATAGACATGAATGCACGACAAACATCTAGCAATGAATAACCAATCATATAGTCATGATGACCCACTTTACAACAAAAACATCCTATTTCACATGGCAACATCACTACAACCATTATAAACACCATGTAAATGCAACACACACACATAGACCATAAGCATACTAAACGCATATGAAACTAACATAAATGCAAGACCAACACATTTCACATCGATTTCAAGGCTTCAACCATGCTCTGGTACCACTGTGTAAAACCCTCCTCCCATATCTACCCAAGTAACCTTCCAACTGGTTTAAACATGTGACGAGAGGCTACTATAATGAGATTCAACCTCCTAGGAGACCTTAAAGAAGTGGAACTGACAAAAACACAACATACAGACCTTTTACAACAACAACAACACCCCCAGGAGGTAACCTAATCCTTATGTCCTCTTACACCTGGGTCACACTGACATTTTGACTTATTTGAGCAATAGACACAAGAAAAGGCTTGCAATTAAGCATCTAGTAGGCTATAGATGCAGGTGTAACACAACATGTCAGCATCCAGGGTCCCAATTCCTTAGTTATGTTTCGGTGTCCCCAGGTGTTGAGCCACCTTTTCAGGCCCATAACCCAATAGTCTGCCTAGAACTTCGTGAAAAGTTCACAGATGATAAATTATACCAAGGCAATGATACGAAAGAAATCACATCAATAAGAAATCATATGGACCCCTCCTAGACATGACAGGAATTTTGTCAAGCATGTCACAAACATTGAAGCTACAGGTGTAAACAAAGGAATAAAGGAAGGGGTCTCATACTTATCTGAGAATCGCTAAGAATAATTGCTCAATTACATCATTAGCTTCAATATAATCTATTTTACCATAGATATATGGTGCATTCATTTACAAGTAAATACATGGAGAGAGACATCCAACAACAACAATATAATCCACATATAAACTAGTGCATTTATACATAAAATACCAAAGGAATGAGCTCTTCATTAATAAATGTAGAAACGAACCAGAGATGGGACTTCTACGTTCCACCCGACCATAGATTGGATGAGCCAAATCTCTCTTCATCCAATCATCCCAATTTCATATTCCAAGAATGAATGTGGGACACACAACAAACCAAAACAACCAAACAAACATGAACTATACCAAGGATCTTCGCTTACACCGTGCGAAATTTGAGTGCCTCCTAGTATCTCGGGCTTTACCATAGTCCACAGTCTAATGCATGAATCACTAGGACCAACACTGAGACACACTCTCCAGGATTTACCATACATCCCATCCTAGGACTACTAGGCCCAAATGAGAGCAACCCACCTCTTGGATTTACCATATATCCTGCCATTCGTCAGAAAGGATTCCTCTGCCCATTGAGGCACACTATCTGGCCTTACCATGACCCATAGTCCAATTCAAGGGTTACTAAGCCAATGGATTTAGTGTGATCCACATTCTGGTTCAGGGACCCCTAGGCCATGTGTTTTTAATTTCGAATATCCACCCCGCTCAGCTTTGAATCCATCCGAGCTCTGAATCTCACCAAAGCTATACGAAAATGGAAAGGAAAGGCTGAAAAACATTGTCACACCTAGAAAAAACCATGTCATGATAGAAAAGAACCACATGCAATACCATGCAAGTCAGATCTAGCAGGGAAATCACACATGTAAATCAATAATTGCAAAAAATCCTGCTATAGTTGCTTGATTCCTACTCCTTGCTTGCTTCCTCCTTCCTACTTTCTTGCCATTGTTGGTCCAGTGCCAAAATTATCCAAGAAAATCTAAGTGTCCAAGTGTGAGACAAAGAGAGAAAGAGAGAATAATAAGAGAGCTCCAAAATTGAACTGACAAAAGGTAGCCAAATCTTGTCCACTGATCTTATTTTTATAGATGAGGCTTCTATTTTCTTCATTTTCCATTATTTTCCTTAATTTTCCTCTCACGTGCAACATGTGACCTTTCATCTCCATTTTCTCCTAATCTCCATTATTTTTATAAATAAATGTGCCAAAAATACTTTTTTCCTCTTCCAAAGTCTTTCCCTTTGCCAATTTCCTTAGTCGTATTAAACAAAATGAACACCGACTAGGATGTTTTTTTCCCATCATTCAAATTGGAATAAGTGTCCCATCAACCATGGTTATTATTTTTTAACTTTTATTACATTTTATATGGAATCTTCACCTGGGTTGTTACAGCCATCTCAACTCGCTACAACATAAAGGGGGATTTGAAGACAATTTTTGGGTAAATTATCTTAACTTGAGACAAATTAAAGCTTGTTTATTGTCTTAAATATTGTCTTTAAGCGGGTGTCTCAAATTAAATTGTATTAAAATATTGTCTCTATAAAGACAATATATAACACAAGAATTTTTGTCTCTCTAGAGACAATTTCATTTTTGTATTTCCAAAGATAGTTTCATTTTTGTCTCTCTAGAGACAATAGTTGGGATAAAAGACATATTGTCTTTAAAGAGACAATTTCTTTGATCCTAATTATTGTCTCTCTAGAAACAATAAAAAATTACATTAGAAAATAATATCACTTTTCTCTTTAGAGACAATATAAAATAATGAATCTAGAAAAATGTCCCAACATTGAAATAAACCAATATTAAAAGTATTTATTTAAAAATAAACTACAATATCATTGATTAATTCATATTAGGACACAGTGGTTTGAAACACTGACCTCCTGCTAATTAAGCAGGTTCTCTTCCATTGAGCTAACACCCTTTCAATAATTATGTGAGAGTTATGGTAGTCCTTGAAATTGCATACATAAGCATTGATTTTAAAAAATGCATGACACAAAATGGCGTAATCTTTGTAAAATCTAAAAGCATGCAACCCCTATTTTTAAATTGATAAAAATAACTCAATGGAGTTAGCCAATGTCACTTTTGTCTAAAATCCATTAGCAACAACAACTAATGCATGCCTTTCAATCTGTATATAATAACAAGGGAAGTTGTGAGGCATCAAGTCCCTACCAAAGAAATCTAAATGCAAATTGTTGATCTAAAATTAATATATTGTTATGTAATACTGATTTCAATACTGCATTCATGGGACCATTGAGCAGGCATTGATCACTTCTTTCAATTGAATGGGATTGATCACTGTTGTAGCCCTACGAATCAAATGAAGAAATAATCCATTGAAGTTGCTTTCTTAATACACTTGCAATCCTTCTTAATGCCTTGTCAACTATGCTCAAACAAAGAGAACATAATTACACAAGTTTAAAGGCTACATTTGTAATAAATGTAATTCCAGCCATCATGAACATCACTTTGAAAACTGGATGTGATTTAGAAAGAACCTTTTTTAACCATCATGAAATTTAGAATGAACATATAGATCCAGAACATATGTCCAATGTCCTATATGCGTTCATGTCAAAAATACAATATTATTTTTAAAAAAATATTTTCAAAAATCACAATGATATGATAAAAATAGAAATTACCTTTAAAAAATACAACTCTCATGACAGAAAATAAAAATCCGATAATAATAAAAATAATAAAATAAAAATTGTTGAGTATGTGTTGCTTTTAGAAGCTTGGCGTACCTTGTGGAGTCTGCAAACTTCGATTGTGTCACAGAGGTGCTTCATCTGATTGCATGACTGCAGAATTGGATACTTGGTTTACTTGATTGGCATGGATCAGTCTCTTATTCAACCAGATGTGCAAATTTTATCCAAGACTCCTAAATCAGACAGAAGCACATATAATGGTCAAGACAAAGGTGAAACAAGTTTACCATTTTAAAGGAAAATATTCAATTGCTTTAATTGCAAATTTTGTAAAGTATTTCAAAACACTAAGACTCAATATAAAATTTCTTTAAAAAGAGACAACATTCTTGAAAGCAATGATAAAAAATTATTACTTACTTGATCCCAGGCCTGGCCCATATCACTTTGCAAAGTTACCAATTTTCCATGATTTAAATAAAAAAAATATGTTTCTCTAAATCTAGAAGAGATCAGGGTCCTCTCCCATCATGCACTTGTCATCCTGAGTGAATGCATTCTTCCATAGATCTAAAAGGTATGTTACAACCTACTATTCAAATTCCTCTTTCATTTTAGTCGTGGATTCTTCGCCTACAAAAGATAGAAAAAGACCAAAGTCATAAGTGTCAAGTGGTATATGTATGGTCTAGTTGTGCTGTCTGCATGTTGTTATGGTGTCTGCATGTTGTTTCTGTCTATGGGAGGATCATAGACTACTAATGTTTTGAGCATGTAGGAGCTTTGATATGTTTTCTTATCCATCTGGTTATGATTCTTGTTCCTACACCTCTGATGATGTTAGCTTTGATGACGTTGCCTTAGTCTTAGCCACTGGTCCTAGTGCTGCTTCAACTGGATCTGATCTTGGCTATGTGGGGAGAATATGTATCCTCCCTCCTTCAGCTTTCAGGTAGACATAAGAGCCACCCGTAACTTGAACCATCAGGGTCATAGAATACAGTGGAGGTAATATTATTATTCTTGAACCAGAAAACTAATTAGCACCAACCAACCTCTCTTCTGCTTCATATTTTTATTACTCTACTCACCATGGTCGTAAGCACCATAGTTTTCCTGTAGATCTTACCCTATACTAATTATAGTAAACGCATGTAGAAAAAGCTTCAAATAAGAAAGCTAACCAAGTGGAACTGACAAAACTGGAAATTCAACATACCTGTGCATACCTTATGTTTTTTACACATGATGGTAACTTCTGCTAGACTTCAAATTAAAAGAGAAAAAGGCTCATAATATGGGTGAGTTTAATTGTGTTCAATTTTAACTATTCTAACTTTCCAGTGTGCTTTCAAAATTTGTAATAGCATGAAGCTCTGAAGAATAAATGCAGGAAAAATATATTTCGAGCATACCTTTGATCTACTTTGAACCTTTTTTTTCTCAATTAATAACAAAAAAATATTCAAAGATATGTATACAATCTGGCCTATTCTGTAGACAGGTAAAAATTCAATATGTAGAGATATCATTACTCAGAAATATTTCCTTGTATCCAAATTAGAATAAGTAACATGAAGCTCTTGAAAATTATCTTTTTTTAATAACTTTCCGTCTTAAGCTTTCCTCCAAGTAAAGGGTTTGTACCAAATAAATTCTAGATCCTTCTGATGGCTGAGAAACTATCACAACTTTCTCCTCTCTTTATTCCATTCCACTGATAGTTTTCGACACCCTTTTTTGCAATTAAAATTAAAAATTCTTCTGAAGATTCATCCATTGTAAAATCGCCAATATTTCATTACAACTTCTTATTTTTGAGAAAATATATCCTACCTTTTAATGTTGCACGTAAGGAAGTGATTGAACCTTGAACCTTGGAAGTATAATTAAAATCCCTTGCTTCCTCAGCATTAAAACTCCCAAGAAATACCTAAAGTTCAAACATGGTTTAAAGTATTAATTTTAAAATATATCCAATCATGAATAAACTGGCATAAGAAGGAAGAAGTAAAATAAATACTAAAAACATGGACAATATTATATTTTACAAATTTACGTATGTACCTGGTCCCTATTGGACATACAACCACCATTAAAATTTACATAATGAAAAAGATAATCAACATGGAATTCATTCACTTTCACCTGTGATTGCAGTGGCAAAAACATTGAACTTCTTATTATAAACATCACTCAGCTCGATTTTTCCACAACGGCTAGGAAAAATAGTATAGTTGCTCTGCAGCCTGTGATGCTAGGCACAAGTTCTTTGACCTACATTTAGAGCTTTCTCTAAGGCTTTTCTAGTATTACCCTGATGTTTTAATATGACTGCTCCCTTTTTTGCACCACTGATCCTAGATTCATTAACAAAACTAAATGGCATTGTTTTTTTATTGGAAGAGATTAGTTTTCTAAAGTGTTGTACCCAAGGGCATCGTAGAAATGTTGGAACAGCTGATTTTTGACCCTCATCGAATTGGGGTGGCTTCTGCCAATAGCCTTTTTTCCAAACCTTAAATTCGAGAAAGAAGAATCACTATAAAGATGTGCATCACACGCTTTACTTCAAAAAAAAAAATCAAACAGGTCCAAACATAAAATCCCATTAAATAAATTAATTAGTCATCTAGAGCATGCATACTAACTCAAAACCAAATAAAACATTGTTATCATGGAAGATAAAATTACCTCATTGAAATAAGGAAAATTAATCCTTGATTCAACGATATCTGGATCGATAGATTCTGGCTCTTTAGGAGTCTGGTTGCACACATCAAGTGCACAATACTCCTTCTGTACATTTTCATGACAAAATATGCCTCAATTGAGTCCAAGTATCAACTATGCTTCTCATCATTCCATTATGTATCTATAGAATCCACCATCCTTGGAAACTAAATAAAACAATTTCTTATTAACAAATAATAATTTCTTCATTTTTGTAAAATGAAACCAAAAAATATTTGTAAAAATATCTATTTCTAGTAAACTTAAACTTACAAAAGGTGAACAAAGAACGTTGAAATACAACTCCTCTTAGCCACAATAGATTCAAGAGTTATGTTTTTGAAGCAAGTAAAAAACATCTAGGATACTAATACCACCTTAAACAGATTCCACGTGCAAGAGCATTAACTTTATCTACACTCCTTGGTACTGATTACTATTTAATGATTAATCTCAATCCATTACTGGGTAGAGCTAAAGTCTGGATAACTATTGGGAACTAAGTCCATCTAACTGATGAAACTTCCTATGACTTCAAAATTGGTGATATAAATTTGAGGTGGGTCTCCCTGGATGCTTTAAGGATTCAACTTTGAATTCCCCGGGGAAACTGGAAATCCAAATCTGCAATAAAACTTGTTGACATTCAACAATATTTTCAAAATTTTCAGTTTTTTTCTTCAAATCAGTGATAACAAACTTTAGAGTGATTAGAAAAGTCAACATAACACAGAAAATTCACAAATTTGTTGTAAAATCCTTTTGTTTCTGGGATAAAGGTTGTAGAACAATTAACAAAATTGACCAGAAACACAATGAAAAATCTCCAAGTCATTGTTTTATTGTTGATATGAGATATACCTCTATTAGAACTTGACATTGAGCAAGTGTTTTGTAACAAAAACAACAAAGAAACTTAATGTAACATTAATAAATCTACTCACACCGTCAACTTGGTTGTTTCATCTCACTATGGGTTGGTCATTTTCCAGCATAGGGGGGAGGTGTTGCTAGGGATCTAACTCTTAGATACACATTTTTTTTCATAAATTAGACCTTATATTAATGAAATAAGTCATTTATGTTTCTAATCATGACATTAAAATCATCAAGATAGGTTGCAGACAAACACTAAGGTAAATCCAATGAAATGAGTTCTCATTTAAATATGTTACAAGGAAGTTTAATTTGCAATGGTCTATTGCAGATATGAATTCATTATAATAAACAATGAAATGACAAAATATGTGATAAAGTGGAAAACACCTTGTATCACATGTGGACTGGTGCCTTGATGGATTAGACTAATGGAGAAAAGAGAGTGGAAATCTTCTATGTGAACTTATTAAGTTCTATTCTTGTAGATGAATATGAAAAATGAAAATAATAATAAGTAATAAGAAGAGCACCATAATGTTACATGTTCAACATAAAACATTGAAATTGATAACCACAGGGATATCTAAGCATTACCAACATAAAAAATACATCCAAAACATTGATAAAACAGATATAAACTCTGAAAATTTGATCATACCTCTTCTATGCACTCCTCTTCACCCCTCAATGACACAGATGATATAATGGCAAAGAAGAGAAATCATAAATGATCAAGGATCTCCAACTTTGGATATTGAAAATATGCACCATCCTAACTATGGAAAGGACCTTCAGGAGTTTGGAAGGAACTCTTTTAATGATGTTCCACATGTCATAGCATTTATGAGGTATATCTCAGAATTGGAAGAAAGACATGAAGATTTCATGATCATATTATTTATCATTTATTTGGTATAATAGCGTAATTTCTAGCTCAAACATTCTCGCAACCCAAAGATCATACATTCTCTCAAAAATCTAGTTGAAAGCTTCCTCAAACTTGTCACCCAAGATTTCAAAAATTTGATGATCATGACTAGCACTTGTTGGCAGCATTGTACTATGAAAGCCACCTTTGACTTTCTGTAGGAAATGATGGCATCCATGAAGATAATGATGGATAAAACTTTATATTAAAATCATTGTGGAAAAACTGTATAAAGAGGCTTTACAAAATGGAGGGTAGATCTGAAAATCCTTAACCTAGAGTCCTCAATTACATGAAGTCCATCCAAAAAAGTACTAGAATTGTTTGTCCAGTACCACCAAGGAGTAGGTCTGCGGGTGTACTGCCTCACATATTGGCCTAGTCATAGCACAAAATGACAACATGTTCAAAACTAGAAAGTGAAAATTAGAAATTGGATGTCGAGAACCGGTTATAGTGTTCAGGTCCACCTGCATTGTTGGGTTTTCATTTGCAGATACCATAGTGTTAGTGTTGTTAGCATTAATTCTTGATGGAGCTCTTGCATAGGTGACAAAGTGATCCAGAGTGGCTTGTGCCCTTTCTGAGATTCAAATTTCCAAAACCATGGAGAACAAAGCTCAATAACATTCATTAGGGAAGACTGGTAGTAATCCATTGATTGACTTATTCATCCCACATGCAAGAGTAACCCCTTCCATCATGTAGCTCTTGACTATGCAAGGTTTTGAAGGATAATATAGGGATCTTATAATTATCAGGTAATTACCAACCAGATCGACCTTATGGGCTCCTTTTTCCTCAAGAGTGATGAGGTTGTTCCAAACAGTAAGTGCTTCCACCTCTTTTTTTATAGTACTCTCAAGTCCCCAGGCATTTTCCAGGCGACCCCCTACCCCCCACCGCATTGGCCTTCATTTTAATTTTCATCTTACTATCATGACTTGTGATATGGAATAAAATTCATGAAACTTTGATCTTGAGCTCTATATTCTTAAGCTTTTCCCTTAGGACAACTTACTAGTAAAATTTAAATTTTTGTAGATGCACAATATCCATGTCTTGGTTTTCCTTTTGTAAGGCACCAGATTCATGTTAGTGTTTGGTTGGAATCACTAGATTTCACCTTAAATTTTAAAGTCACCTAATGCCATAAATTTGATGCACATATTTTACTATATGATTAAAGCCACCAGGCATATTATTTCATGTGTATTTTTTGTATTGCCTTACGTTTAGATATTTAAAAACAAAAATTGTGGTTTTTCATTAACAAAATTTATTTCTTATAGTTTTTATTTGGAAATATTCTTTGTTTTTTATTGATATTGAAGGTAGTTAAACTAGCAAAGAAGATGGTACAATGGGTGAAAATGGGTGGATACATTTGTTTTAGAGAATCATTGTGGAGGAAAAAGACCCTGTGGTGCTAAGCAAAGGAATGGATGAAAATGAAAAGGTATTGTAAGATGAAGATCTTCCTCATATCCTTCAACATGATGATCATCCAGATAAGGAAGAAAATTTAGAGGGTGAATATCTATATTTTTATGATGTTGCTGTTGATATGAATAAAGTGTTGAGCTCAAAATTTGAGGAATTTAGCACTGTTGGCATCATTTAAGAGGCTACTAGCCTACTACATATCCAGAAGAAGAATAACATAGTAGCCCTGATACAGACTTGATTTAGATTCATTATTTGTGCAAAGAAAATGAATATCATTTGTTGTGTGTTTCAAATATAGTCTTATCTATGATGAATATGAGCATACGAATGACATTAAAGAACATTTCTTAGATTTGGCCGTGATCCATTTTCTTTTCCATTAGCTCAATGTAAACACAACTATGTGATATGTGATCAATCCAACCCCAAGGCAGAGAATGGCAGGGTTTTTTATGAAGAGAATAATTAAGAAATTGCTAAAGGGAGCATACTAGATTAGCCTTTTGATGAGGGCTTAATTATAACTTTATATTTTGTAACGATGAAATTATTACCTCTCCATTTAATGACAACTATGAAAAATATGAAGAAAATCCATCTTTGGAGACCTCAACTGATATGAATTAGGGAAATTGCAGAAGTACAAAGCACAGTACAACATGTAATGATAGGATTTTTCTTTTTCTGGAAAGTGCTAACAAGGTTTTCTCACAAAAAAAGTAAAGTAAAAGGAGAGGGTGAATGGGATGAATCTGTTTCTGTTCAGTTATCATATATCATAGATATCTTGACAACAAAGATTACTAGAAATTTTAATGAAGAGAAGACTGTGTTTAATCAAATAGTCCACTAAAATTTCTCAAAGAGCCCCTAAAATCTTGGTTTACATCTCTCTTCTTTTTGGAAGAAATGGACATTCTCAAGATGTTGTTACATACGATGAAATTTTTGGGAATACGAGAGTTGTTGAAACTGGACAATTCATTCCAGAGTTGATGGGGATCCCAACATATTTTCATTTGGATTTTAATGTGTCTCTATTTTCAACAATGATCAAAGTCGAAATGGATATTGGGGTCTTGAGATGATGAATTGGTTACTTTGGATTATGGACTTCACTTTTGCAGCTTTATATTGAGAATTTTGGGTTATCAAGTGATCCCAAGAAGGACGTATGTGCCCAATAGGAGAAATATGTTACCCCCTGGTTTACATGAGGGTACCATAAAAAATTTGTCCCTCAAAATTATCCCACAATTTTTTGACACAGGAGATTGATAAAATCTTTGGAATTCTATTACTATGATCAGCCTCTACTAGCTCTGATGATGGATATGAAAGTCTATGGGACTCATCCTAACTTAGAGACAAGACTATCATTTGACAGACACTTATGGGCAGTTGGATTTCATATAGAAGAAGATAACTAAGATAATTAATCCCATGGCTATAACATCACCTGGTATAAGTGATGATCCTAAAATGGAGTGTAACCTAGTGTGAAGAGTAGACAAAATATTGTATTAAGAAGCATTAGGATGTTGTTTAAAATGTATAACCAATATTTCACCATATAACAGTGTTTTCCACAGAGATGATGGAGATATTAGACAGTTGAAAAAAATAGGCAACATTTGAATTAGATCTTCCATGACTTATAAGGCATTAGATGGATTTTAGTTCTATATAATTATTGTGGGGCATGCATATCAAAGCCTATTCAAGGGAAAATGTAATCTTTAAACTTAATCTAAATCCTTCATAGTGTTGTGTCTTGAGAATAATAAATACATATGTATAACTATCTCATTACTTGAAGTTGCTTACATGGTATACCTATATTGTTTACATGGTATACATATTTTTACAGTTATCAGTAGAGCCCCGGTATCCTATTTATAATTTTAGCATATGCCCTTGGAAATTATGCTCTATAGTGCTCTAACTTGAGGATCAAACTTGCAAACCTCAATATCTGTTAAATGACATTATAAGTATCATGATGAAAGGCTCCACATATTTTATAAGGCAAAGGGATATGGGAGGAACTATCTCGGATAGAAGGACTTAAGCATTAGATGGAAGACATGACTGATTCATATCAAAAGGCACTCCCTTGTGTCATTACTTTGGGTATCTAGAATTTCTTTTTCACGGAAAGTCTCTCACCCTTAGAAGTTTTGTTTAAAGAACAAATATATTTATGATGATATCAATATGTCTTCAAAATCCAAAGTTCAAACCCTCCAAACAAATACAGACGATTCGATAAAAGTTAAAACCAGTCCCTGGAGCTCTTTGATGGAGAAAACCAAGGAAAACCTGGAAGATTTGGTGTTGGAGGTGTCTTGTTCTGCTTAGATGCCAATAGTTTCACCTTTAACTAGGTCAATGAAAGGGCTCTAATAAATGGGAAGAGCATAGGACATTGGTTGTGCTGCTGAGAATTGCAGTGGAGAAAGGATGGATTTTCTTCAAGTATTTGGAGATTCAACGTTAACCATTGATTGGATCAAACAGGATGCAAAGATGCATAGTATATAGTATATACCTTCAACCAGTCCTAGAACAAATTAGGCTTGTAATTGGTAGTTTCAATATTATCTCTCTCACACATGTTTACAGGGAACACGATGTGCTGGATGAGAGTATTTTAAAACAAGGTATTGAAGTTACATAATTCTTAGAGCTGGTAGGATGTAGAACATATAGAGGAAGGGGACCATCCAAAAAATCCCAAACGTTTTCTTAGTATAGCCTTATATCTCTCCTATTTTCTTGTTATTGTTGTTATTATTTGAATAGGTGCTCTATATGATGTTTTTCTTTCTATCTTCCTGAAACTATGGTAGAAATACTTTATGTTGGTTATGATGGTCATTATGTTGATTCCCTAAAAAAATTTGGGGCCCTATAATAGGCAGAAACACCTTTTTGTGTGTAAGAGATGGTAAAATATTTCATATTGAAGTTAGCTTAGGAGTTAATTTTTGCTTGACTGTATATGTGCCTAGTAGCACTCACAAAATGTGAATACTTTTTATTTTTACATAGTTACAATTTTTTTCTTGAAATATCAAATATATATACCATTAGATTTGAGATCCGACATATATGACATTATATATCTAAGGATACATTGAATTTAATGCAATTCAATTAGATGAAAAAATATTTCAGATGGTATGGACTTTCACTTCCCTTAGCCGAGATCATTTTTTCAGTAAAATTTATAGTTTGATTATTGCTATTTAATTTAGTATATCAGACTTGCAAGGGAAGCGGGTAGAACAAAAATAAGGTAGGGGCTCCCGTGAGTGAGCCTTGGGACTGTAAAAAATGGTCTTGTAGATCTGTTGACCTTGAGACCTCAAGGGTGTAGGGACAATTGAGCTCTGAACCTGTAAAATATGACCTTGGGCTTAACAATGAAGAATGGTGCAAGAGAAAAACATTTTGATATGAATATACACTTTGTATTCCTACTCAATATGTTTGTGAAGTTCCTTTATCTTTTGGTTTAGCCCCCGCCTACACTGCATCAAGTAGTGGTAGATTCTCAAGGTGCACAGAAAACAAAAATAAGCACAACCTTAGAAAAATGTGGGAGCTAAGGTATAGCTCCTCGGTAAGTAATTTTTAATAATCAAACATGCTGGAGTTTGAGGATTTGAGCCCTAATGAGAGTGATATCTAGTAATTAGAGTATATGTAAATCCTAGCCACCATTTAGGGCTTGCCATAGAGCAAGGGTATGAATCAACGTATAATGTCATATATATTGTCAAGTGTTGAGAGCAAAGTAATCATTCTCGTTAGGAAGGAATAAGGCATCATACCAGGAGATGGATGCCCCCACACAAACTTGGTCTTTAGGACATCAACATTAACAAGGAAGGAACGTGGCACAAAAAACTTGCAACCCTGTGCTAATGTCATGTCAATTATAGATCAGAGTGGAACATCCCTTGCTCTTATGAAGGAGAGTTGTATATTAGATTGTTGCACTGAGCCCAGGAATGATTTTTTTCCCATGGCGAGTAAGCACCATGGTATTTTTATAAAAAATTCTAAGCCCAACAAATAAGGAAGATCAATGGAATAATTCTCCTGGGCATCTCAAAAATATAGCATTGAGTCTTTTTTTGGCATTTCCTGGGCTCTGGTATTGCACCAAAAGTGTTGAAATTCCTAGGGGCTGCCCTAATTTATTTTATCAACCCGAGATTCATACAAAATTGGAGGTGACAGTGCTATATACACAGTAGATGCATTCTACTCATGTCATCCTCTCCTACTCTACGAAATGGTGTCAATTATAGGGGTTCTCAGTGAATTTTTTCACACTTCAATGAATCTAACATAAATTGCAGAAAGGAAATGACGGAAAGGAAACTAATTGAACTTGCTAAAAAGAAATGGCAGAAAAGAAACTAATTTAAACCACACTTAACTTCGACAAACATATAAACATACCCTACTTATCTTATGATCTATATACCATGCTTCTTTTCATGTAGCTAAGCTATCCATGACTTAATTATAATTGAAAAAATGTTGATTTGCAGCTTGGAGAAGAAAGGGCTAAAGATGCTAATGGAAGGCTTAACACATGGGACAAGGCTTGGAGGTGGAAATATGGGTTTATACTTCATTAAACCTTATGATATCACAAAGATGCTTTGGAGTGGGAGGCTTGAGATATACGATGGTGGACTTGCGATGGGAGGATGAAAGTGTGACATGTGATATCGCAATCACAATATCACAAAGTTGGAGGGGTAGTGAAAGTGTTTTTCAGGAGCAGCAATGAAATGTGAAATGTGATGGGATAAAAACTGCGAAGTGCAAAATGCAACGAGATAAAAACTACGAAATTCGAAATGCGATGGGTGACGTGGTAGTAGGACCGGTGGCGAAGTGCGATGACATTATCGCAATAAGAATCGAGAGTGATAAGTATTAATGGGAACCACATGAAACATGTGATTTGCGATTTGCAATGTGGAAGAGTATGAAGAATTACCACAATCAGCGTTTGGAGCGTTGAGTGTTAACAGAAACCAATAGAAAATGTGATTTGTTATTTGCGATGGGGATAAAAAATGTGAATATGATTTCTGATAGAGATGACGTGGCCGAGTACGGAAATAATATCGCAATCGGTTGATATGAGCGGTAAGTATTACGGGAACCAAATGAGGAATGTGATTTGCAAAATGCAATGAGGATAAAAACTGCAGAATGAGATTTGCGATAGGGATGATGTGGCAGAGTATGGAAAGAATATCGCAATCAGCAGACAGGAGTGGTAAGTATTACGGGAACCAAATGAGAAATGTTAGTTACGATTTACAATGGGGATAAAAATTTCAGAATGCGATTTGTGATAGGGATTGTTACAGGTCAAAATACCTCCTCATCAGCTCAGAGGAGAAGATAAAAATGGAAGGAATACAAAGACCTAAATTAAACCTATTTCTGCCAAGGTAATGCCCCTCTATGACAACACAAGAGCATTATAACGCATCTGATCAGTGAATAGGCCGCGTTAGTGGCTAGGGAAATGCTCTGTTTACACTAGAGGGCAGCGTTACCAGTGTTTTAATTTTGAAACGGGAAAAACGCGCAGAGAATGATTTGAATCTCCAGCTTTTTCTCACAAGTGAGTCAATACAAAAAGGAAACTGAAAAGCACTAATCTCTTATTGGGAATTTCCTTAAACAACTGAACTCTCAAAGAAGGCAAAATCATGGAGGTTGGAGAAACATCTTGGTTTTTTCTATTCAGAACTGGTGGAAAGAGAACGGAAATGATTTCTCTCTCCATCTCCTATAAAATGGAGTTGAAGGCCCTTGGTTCAAGGTCAAAGGATTGTCAAAGTTTTCAAATACTTGTGAAGTAGAGATCATTGTTGTAGTGTGAAGGTCAAAGGTCAAAGAGGTTTATTGAGAACTTGTTGATCAAGACATCACCACTTTGAGAGATAGAGAGATTTGAAGGCTAAGGAGGGCTTGGTGCAATCGAAGGGTGTAATCCTCCTTTTTATAAATCAATAGAACTGTATTTGTTTTGTCCATTCTATGCGTTGATATTGTCATTATTGTTCAATCACTTATATAGGATGAGATGAATGGCTTAGATGTGCACAACTTAAATGTTTATTATATATTGGCTTAATTGATAAGAAAAGTATGTTATGTTGGAAATTACATGGGTGCTTTAATTGATTGCAGGACCTAGATTTGGAGCTGGTGAAGGAGAACCGCTGCTTCGCTGCCTAGTGCTCTCCAAAGGACTCCAAGATCATTAAAGAGGTAATCTTCTATATTTTTCTATCAAGTGGTTTTAAGTTAATATGAACATGCATATGCCATCTTTGTGAACTATACAACTAATCTTACTGTCTGCCTCGAGCACCGGAAAGCCCTAAGAGGGATATACGATAACCAACAACCCAATAATTTTACCCTATAAAAGAATTGGTGACTCTGCTGGGGAGTTTCCCCATAGTTTATGGACTATTTATTTCCTCCTTTCTTCTTTCCTCTGTTCACAGATCCTTCCAACCAGTATTTATGCCTAGTAGACATTTCAAAAGCTCGCAGAGTTCAATCCTATTTCTGTTTGACCATATGAAGAACTTTACCCTGGCTAATGCTACCTCTGTGTGTTTTCCAGTGCGTTATAACGCTAACTCTTCTTAAAAACAGTGCGTTAGTCTCTCTATTAACGTTGTCTTTACCCAGAGACAGTGCGTTACTCAGCAAAAATTTGTTGTTCACTATTGTGATTTTGTTTTGGTTGCAGAGTTTTTCAGCCATCAGTATCTCTCCTTGACTGAATCCCTGTGCTTGTTTACTAAGCTAGAATTTTTGTTTGTTTTCTCTTGTTTGAAAAGTTAGTGTTAAAAGCATTTACTTTTTAGAGAAGAAAATTTTTTGTTTAGTTTTTCTGCATCTAGCTGAGTTTATTTTGAAAATTTAAGTTCATAGACTATTAAGAAGAGGTAGATAGAAGTCTAAATCTTTAAAAGTTGAACTGTGCTATTTGAATGTTAGTGCATGGATGTTGAAAAGAAACCTCTCCTTGTAGAAATACTCTTCATCGAATTGAATATTTAGAGCATGTTTTGCATGGCTTCTTGAATCAGAGTCTCATTACATTTCATACCTCCACTCCCCCTCCGCAAGATTAATAATCAAGTACACTAAGAATCAAGAAATAATAAAATCAATCACATTACTGTTTTTTGAGCTCACACAAACAGTAGTTCAGGCTAGGATCTTGGGTTAGGAAAAGTGAGAAAATCACCCAAGATCTCGAAACTTGAAACTAGATTCATTAACGAGCGAAATCCTATTGCACTCATATTATCGGGACCGTTCCTTTACCTGAGCTCAGTGCGAGACAAAACTTGGGTGCACAAGAAGGTAGCCCACCTTCCACTGCATCCTGTGGGTGTGTTATATATTGGGGTTCCCTTTGGGGATGTCGAAACTAGATCAGGGATCTAGGTATTCTTCCCATATAGCATGTTGTCCTTGACCGTGGACCCCCTTAATGATGTCTGTGATTTGAGGTATCTTTAGTGGCCATAATTTTTAGGGACTTACACAAGGTGACTAGGACGGGCTGTCCTGGTACCTGAAACAGACGGAGCCACTCTGTCTTCGGTCTTTATGAGGGTACTTGTCTTCACAAGAGTGCTTACACCTATCGTCTAAGGTTCGGGCGAAGCTCTAGAGTGACCATAACTATACTTTCGACCAACCCTCTCTGTATACTATTTTGATACTAGATTTAATCACCAGAAAATGATAGTACTCAGACAGGGCACCCTATTCTGGTTGCTTGCTGATTTATTTTAGAGAGAATTTTTTTCTTTTTTAGGTGTGTGGTTACTGTCATTGAGACTTTATAATACATCAAAATTTATTAAAATTGGTTAAAAACTAAACAAGTCACCCTGGCATCATCCGACCCACGCCATCTGTCTTGACGACAGCAAGGTCTACCTCCTCTAACTATTGAGGAAGAACTAAACCTTGGTGAACCTGTGCCTTTTGTGGAAGAGCAGTCTCCATTGACTAATCCTGATTTTCACATAGCCTCATATCATACGGAATTTCTGGAGCACCCTTTCATGGAAGGGGTTGTACCTCATTACAATCCTCCACTCACTGATCTGTTGGGGCCTATGATAGTTCAGATTCCACCACGCCAAGATATGTCTTCAACTGCACAAGCATCCATTTCACCACTAGCATCCACAGGGTCGATGCCAATGGCAACCATCCCAGGTTCGCCACCATCCTCCCCACCGGTGGTCAGTTCTATGCCATCACTTGGTAACCCCAGTAGTCAACATATACCTAATCCCAACCATATGGTCATCACAACTATCAGTAGCTCGCTGAATCCTTTGGGAACTACTCCTATTGTGACCACGATGGGACCCATGGTTGCTCCTCCCACAAGTGCGACTACTTCGGTTCCTTTTAGCAACCCTTTCGGTTGGAACCCTTTGCTGAGTTCAAACCCCTTGACCATTATACCAGGGGGAAATGTCACCAGCACACAGATAGCAGGGAATATTTCACTTCCCCTGCAGTCCTTAGGACAAACGGGATAACCTATTGTCAATACTATTCCCTTAAGTGGTTCAAATATAGGTGTAGGGTCTATGTCGTTGCTGAACTATGCAAGTAGTATCATACCTCCGGGAAACTCTATTGCATCCATTTGGACTAACCCACCCCAACCTCCATCTGGAATGGGAGGGCACTTTTATACTGGGGGAAACCAACCGTTCATCCCGTAATACAATATTCCCTATGGACAGCAACCATATGTCCCTACCCCTCCACCTATAGGAATTTTTTATCAAAGTCCTACTTATCTTCCTGGTAACACATTGATGGGTGGACCCTATGGCCTACATAGTCAGCCCATACTACCTTGGTTAGATTCAGGGAAAAATCCAAAATTGCCAATTTTTGGCAGCTCTGGACATCCCCGATATCAATAAACTGACTAATGATCCCATCAATCACAACCTGCTCTAGCCTCCAGTACCGCACAAGATTCCTTCTGACATCCAAAAGTTCGATGGGAAACAAGGGGACGACACAGCCGCACACATCACTACCTTTCAATTATGGTCTATATCCAATTCTATGGTGGATGATAGTGTCCGTCTTCGACTGTTTCCCCGCACCCTTACAGGCAATGCCACCAAGTGGTATATTGAATTACCACACGCCGCCATCAACACTTTTGGCACTTTAGCGACAGATTTTCTAAAGAACTTCCAATTACCAATCAGATTTGAAACCAGAACGGAACTGTTAACCTCGCTGCGCCAAGACACCACCACCCACATCTCCGATCACATTCATGAATGGAGACGTAGGAGGAGGCTAGTCAAAGCGCCAATCCCAGATAATCTCTTAGCCAATTGGTTTTGTAAGTCTCTCTTACCCCACATCTATAAATACATTGGCCTTTCCGATGCAATTACATAAGATCAATGCATTCGTCGTGCCCAACATTTGAATTTAATATATTCACAATCTGGCACGCTATATGATTTTCTCCCCAATGCCCCTGGTAACCCAAATCCTCCAGCTACTCAGAAAACTGGAGCTCATGTCGACGGTCCCATTGGCACGATCTCTAGTGTAGCCACAAAACAGTCTCAGGGGCAAGCCTTCCAGCCATCTTCAGCGGCCACCGCCCCTCACCAAACGACTACTCTTCCTACCGCTGAGGTAAATTCTGTGCAAACTTCACAAAAAACTAGTGGGAAAAATAAGAAGAACAAGAAAAATACATCTTCTTCGAAAGAGTAGTCGCACAATCAGAATAACCCTAATAAGAAAAACGTTGCCAAAAATGAAAAAGGGAAGGATAAACCCATGAAATTTCCTTGTAAGATCTGTGTGGAGGACCACTTGACATAAAAATCTCCTCGGCTGCAGGAATGCACTGATTTTATTACCAACAAGGATTATGGGCGAACACCTGCCATTCTTCATAATCATTTCCCTAATCAACAACAACAACATCAACACATGGTTGACAACCCACCACAGCCCCAACAACGGAGCAATGGTGGTTCACATCCTTCCGGCGAAGGACCATCTACCATTTATGGCATTGAGAGTGTTGAACATCAAACATGAGCCAAGCTTTATCAAAATCCTACCATAGATGCTCAAGAACCTAGTACTAGTTCAAATCCACTGCCGCCCAATGATTTTCATATCGAACGGCCTACTACTGACCCCGTGATTCGTCCCCCCAAAGGGACACTTCAACGCATGACTCATAACACCTCTGCACGTGCAGCCCAAAACTACAACATTGTAGAATATTTGTTGTAGGCACCATCATCTATGTCTGCTCTCGAAGTATTACAAACCTGTCCAGCACAAAGGAAAGCCTTGCTTTCGGCCATTGGTGGAATAGACCCCCAGGATTCCATGCTAGCTATCTTTGATATGGAAAATCTAAACCTCGCCTCTCACACCAACTTGCATTCCAAGTGCAGGTTGTGTCAAAAGGGAGACCAATCCATCCCACTGTCATAGACGAAGGTGCTTTGACCTACGTTGTGTCACAAGATTTTTGGCTCAATTTAGGTTCTCCTACCTTAACACCACCATCGAATTCCCTCAAAGTTTTGGATGGCCACACGTTCCTCCCAAAAGGATACCTTGCTAGGTTTATGATCACTCTGAGTGGGAAAACGGTAAACGCGGACGTTGAAGTTGCATAGCGCCATCTAGACTACAATCTATTGCTTGGTCACAGTTGGTCTTATGCCATGACCGCCATTGTGTCTTCGGTCTTCCGACTCATCGTATTTCCATTGGATGGGAAAATAGTCACAATGGATCAGCTATCCTTCTGCACCCCTAATTATGCCACGTTACCAAGTAGCACTGTACCCCTAATAGGAGACTTTCCTGACTCTTAAGTCAGTATCAGTACTGGTCTTCTGAAGGCATCTTGCCCACAGGGTTGTTTTCCTCTCCCGCCGCCACATATCCCAAACACGGTTGCAATGATATCCACCACTTTGGATGGCTCTATTGATCCATGGATCATCCTGACACCTTCAGAATTTGATTCCTACGGAGCTCAGATGCCGCTCTTACTAGTCAAGTTGGCTTACCATGCCATCCAAATCACATTTGAGCCCTCCACTATTATGGTTTCGACCGAATGTAGAAACCTCCCACCCATCACAGATCTCTCTAAAGATCTCCTCAATGAAGTCTTTCCTACAGACAAAGCTATTCGAGAGATCATGTCCCTAGAAGAACGACCTTGGGGAGTGTTTCACCATCGCGCTTTGATGATCGACTCGGACATGATAAAAACTGAAATCCCATCCTTTGACCCACTTGAGATGGTTCCCTCCGCTTACACGAATGTTCAACTATCAATTCGGAAGGGAACATGGTTAATCTTTCTAAGACAATGCTCATTGATATCTCGGTCAAAACGGGTATCATGGAAAATGTTCAAATTGGAGCAGATTGCAATCCTGAGGAAATTGCACGCTTCACATCCCTTTTCAAGGAATTCCACGATGTGTTTGCTTGGTCTTACAAGAAAATTCCTGACATAGATCCTTCTATTGACGAGAAAGAGATCAAGAAATTCTGAGCATTCTTTTTACGGTATTTTTCTTTCTCGTTAATCCGAAAAACCTCGAGTCCTCTTCTTCGGGCTCGTTAAACCTACACGAATAAGGCTTTGAGCATTATTTTTACGGTATTTCTCTTGCTCGTTAATCCGAAAAAGCTCGAGCTCCCTTCTTCAGACTCGTTAAACTTATACGAAGTTGATATCGAGCGTTCTTTTTATGGTCGTTTTTCTTGCTCGTTAATCCGAAAAACCTAGAGTTCTCTTCTTCAGACTAGTTAAAACTATGAAGAAGCACTGAGCTTTCTTTTTAGGAACCTTTTAATCACTCATAAAACTAAAAAAACCCTGAGTTGACTTTTTCGGGCTCGTTAAACTACCACGATAGAGAGTAACGAGCCAGTCTTTTCCTCTTTTTCAAAGCTCTTTAAACCGAAAAAGTAACCGAGTTTTCTCCGCATGACTCGTTAAAATTTCACGGAGGGAATCGAGTTTTCGCCGCATGACTCGTTAAAATTCCACGGAGGGCACCGAGTTTTTCTTTGTTGGACTCATTAAAATTTCACAAAGAGTACTGAGTTTACTTCGTCTCATACTCATAACAAAATGAGGTAGACGTCCATCGAACATAGATTTCTCACTTTTCTGGCTTCGATGGACTAACTTACGGAAAATGAATTGTTTCAGGCTTACTATTCTCCCTTTGCCATGCTAGGTTATCAAGACATGACAAAGGTACCCCAATGGAGTCGTCTTTTACGACATTTTTCAGACTCTCTAAACATGAAAAATTCACCGAGCTTACTCGTCTGGACTCATTAAACCTAATCAAACGGGGCACGGAGTTGTCTTTTATGATATTTTTCAGACTCTCTAAATATGAAAAATTCACCGAGTTTACTCGTTTGGACTCATTAGACTTAATCAGACGGGGAAAAATTTGGACAAAATGGATATTACCTATGTTACATTTCAGAAAGGTCGATTTGGCAGCAAAATTCTTAAACATGGCACTTCCCAGAAAACTCTTTCACAGTTAGCCGAACCCTACCATCTATGAGCATTAGCCTTCATCTCCTAGTGTCCCTACACTGGTAAAACCCTAACACACTCTTTGGTGTTCATTAAACCTTAGTTGCCTAGTACCCTGTTACAGTGCCTTCTATTGCTCAAGCAGATCTCACTATCTACTACTCCTGTTATCAACCAAACTGCTCACTATGCTAGAAATTATTTTTCGTCTGACATCCCCATTCTACTCTTCATTATCTCAATCATAAAAAAAATCAGTTGGTTTTCATCTCGTGTTGACTGATGTAGGATGCCTCAGTTCCTACCTTTCAACAGATCTCTTCCTATCGACTTCAGCATCTTATCTAGGAAGTTGATCCAGAAACCCATCAGTAAACGGATACCTGTAGATATCAATGGCAGGTAGTCTTGTGTTTGATCAGGAGTCTTCATCATTGGCTCCTAGTTGCATGATTCTATAAGTGTTCGACTTCAACTCATTTTATTCACACTCACTAGATTGTACTGTGAATCTTAGGGACCATCATCATTATCGGTGGCCACCTTCGTGTCTGTTAACAGTTTTCATTATTGACTGGTAATCAGACGATTTCTCACATGTTCGATGATAGCTCCTTCATTCACATGTTGAGGAAAATGCAGTTTAAGCGAATCGACGGTCAAGACCTTGGGGAAAAGGTTACATCATTAAAGTTGTGTTCCCTTCCCCAAGTTGCGATATTGTTTATGGAGACAACTTCTTCAGCCTTATCCTATTATGACAGACACTCCCACATTGTGCTTATCGGTGGACAGATTCTTAATATCTCTATTCTAGATAAATCATCTTGTTTAAGCTACTGAACATGGGAATGCCCGACTCAAGGCAGATACTATATTTTCTGACATATGTTGTTGTTTCGGGTTTTCCTCAGTCTTTCAATCTCTTATCTCTACTACACACATTGTAAAGTATTTCGGCCATCGTCTTCATCTCTGACCTCACACTTTAGGGGGCATCTGTTACAAGTCAAAATACCTCCTCATCAGCTCAGAGGAGAAGACAAATATGGAAGGAATACAAAGACCTAAATTAAACCTATTTCTGCCAAGGTAATGCCCCTCTATAACAACACAAGAGCATTATAACGCAGTTGATCAGTGAATAGGCCACGTTAGTGGCTAGGGAAACGCTTTGTTTACACTAGAGGGAAGCGTTACCTATGTTTTAAGTTTGAAACGGGAAAAACCCACGGAGAATGATTTGAATCTCCAGCTTTTTCTCACAAGAGATTCGGTACAAAAAGGAAACTGCAAAGCACTAATCTCTTATTGGGCATTTCCATAAACAACTAAACTCTCAAAGAAGGCAAAAGCATGGAGGTTGGAGAAACATCTTGGTTTTTTCTATTCAGAACTGGTGGAAAGAGAAGGGCAATGATTACTCTCTCCATCTCCTATAAAATGGAGCTGAAGGCCCTTGGTTCAAGGTCAAAGGATTGTCAAAGTTTTCGAATACGTGTGAAGTAGAGATCATTGTTGTAGTGTGAAGGTCAAAGGTCAAAGAGGTTTATTGAGAACTTGTTGATCAAGACATCACCACTTTGAGAGATAGAGAGATTGCAAGGCTGAGGAGGGCTTGGTGCAACCAATGGTTGTAATCTTCCTTTTTATAAATCAATAGAACTATATCTGTTTTGTCCATTCTATCGTTGATATTGTCTTTATTGTTCAATCACTTATATAGCATGAGATGAATGGCTTAGATGTGCACAACTTAAATGTTTATTATATATTGGCTTAATTGATAAGAAAAGTATGTTATGTTAGAAATTACACGGGTGCTTTAATTGATTGCAGGACCTAGATTTGGAGCTGGTGAAGGGGAACCACTGCTTCGCTGCCTAGTGCTCTCCAAAGGACTCTAAGATCATTAAAGAGGTAATCTTATATCTTTTTCTATCAAGTGGTTTTAAGTTAATATGAACATGCATATGCCATCTTTGTGAACTATAAAGCTAATCTTATTGTCTGCCTCGGGCACCGGCAAGCCCTGAGAGGGATATACGATAACCAACAACCCAAGAATTTTACCCTACAACAGAATTGGCGACTCCACTGGGGGGTTTCCCCATAGTTTCCGGAATATTTATTTCCTCCTTTCTTCTTTCCTCTGTTCACAGATCCTTCTGACCAGTATTTATGCCCAGTAGAAATTTCAAAAGCTTGCAGAGTTCAATATTGTTTCTGTTTGACCATATGAAGAACTTTACCCTGGCTAACGCTACCTCTGTGTGTTTTCCAGTGCGTTATAATGCTAACTCTGCTTAAATACAGTGCGTTAGTCTCTCTATTAACGCTATCTTTACCCAAAGACAGTATGTTACTTAGCCAAAAAAAATTGTCCACTGCTGTGATTATGTTTTGGTTGCAAATTTTTTTGGCCATCAGTATCTCTCTTTGATTGAATCCCTGTACTTGTTTACTAAGCTGGCATTTATGTTTGTTTGATCTTGTTTGAAAAGATAGTGTTAAAAGCATTTACTTTTTAGAGAATAATTTTTTTTTTTAGTTTTTCTGCATCTAGTTGAGTTTATTCTAAAAATTTCAGTTCATAGACTGTTAAGGAGAGGCAGATAGAAGTCTAAATCTTTAAAAGTTGAACTGTGCTATTTGAATTTTACTGCATGGATGTTGAAAAGAAACCTCTCCTTGTAGAAATACTCTTCATCGAATTGAATATTTAGAGCATGTTTTGCATGGTTTATTGTGTCAGAGTCTCATTACATTTCATACCTCCACTCCCCCTCCGCAAGACTAATAATCAATTACACTAAGAATCAAGCGATAATAAAATCAATCACATTACTATTTTTTGAGCTCACACAAACAGTAGTTTAGGCTAGGATCTTGGGTTAGGAAAAGTGAGAAAATCACCCAAGATCTCAATACTTGAAACTAGAGTCATTAACGAATGAAATCCTACTACACTCATATTATCGGGACCGTTCCTTTACCGGAGCTCAGCGCGAGACAACACTTGGGTGCACAAGAAGGTAGCCCGCCTTCAACTGCATCCGGTGGGTGTGTTATATATTGGAGTTCCCTTCGGGGATGTCGAAACTAGATCGGTGATCTAGGTATTCTGCCCATATAGCATGTTGTCCTTGACCGTGGACCCCCCTGATGATGTCGATGATTTGAGGTATCTTTAGTGGCCATAATTTTTAGGTACTTACACAAGGTGACTAGGATGGGCTGTCCTGGTACCTGAAACAGACGGACCCACTCTGTCTTCGGTCTTTAGGAGGGTACTCGTCTTCACGAGTGTGCTTACACCTATCATCTGAGGTTCGGGCGAAGCTCTAGAGTGACCGTAACTATACTTTCGATCAACCCTCTCTGTATACTATTGTGATACTGGATTTCATCACCAACAAACGGTAGTACTTAGACAGGGCACCATATTATGGCTGCTTGTTGATTGATTTTAGAGAGTCTTTTTTTCTTTTTTAGGTGTGTGGTTACTGTCATTGAGACTTTATAATACATCAAAATTTATTAAAATTGGTTAAAAAATAAACAATTCACTGTGGCGTCATCCGACCCACGCTGTCTGTCTCGACGATAGCAAGGTCTACCTCCTCTAACTATTGAGGAAGAACTAAACCTTGGTGAACCCGTGCCTTCTGCGGAAGAGCAGTCTCCATTGACTAATCCTGATTTTCACATAGCCTCATATCATACGAAATTTCTGGAGGACCCTTTCACAGAAGGGGTTGTACCTCATTACAATCCTCCATTCACTGATCCGTTGGGGACTGTGATAGTTCAGATTCCACCACGCCAAGATATGTCTTCGACCGCACAAACATCCATTTCACCACCAGCATCCACAGGCTCAATGCCAATGGCAACCATCCCAGGTTCGCCACCATCTTCCCTGCCGGTGGTCAGTTCTATGCCATCACTTGGTAACCCCAGTAGTCAACATATACCTAATCCCAACCCTACGGTCATAACAACTGTCAGTAGCTCGTCGAATCCTTCGAGATCTACTCCTACCGTGATCGTGATGGGACCCACAGTTGCTCATCCCACGAGTGTGACTACTTCAGTTCCTTTTAGCAACCCTTTCGATTAGAACCCTTTGCTGAGTTCAAACCCCTTGGCCACTATACCAGGGGGAAATGTCACCAGCACACTGGTAGCAGGTAACATTTCACTTCCCCTGCAATCCTTAGGAAAAAAAGGACAACCTATTGTCAATAATATTCCCTTGAGTGGTTCAAATATAGGTGTAGGGTATATGCCATTTCCGAACTATGCAAGTAGTAGCATACCTCTGGGAAACTCTATTGCATCCATTTGGACTAACCCACCCCAACCTCCATCTGGAATGGGAGGGCACTTTTATACTGGGGGAAACCAACCGTTCGCCTCGCAATACAATATGCCCCATGGACAACAACCATATGTCCCTACCCCTCGACCTACAGGAAATTTTTATCAAAGTCCTACTTATCCTCCTAGTAACACATTGATGGGTGGACCCTATGGCCTAAATAGTCAACCCATAGTGCCTTGGTTAGATTCGGGGGAAAATCCACAATTTCCATTTTTGGCAGCTCTGGACATCCCCGATATCCATAAACTGACTAATGATCCCATCAATCACAACCCGCTCTGGCCTCCAGTACCGCACAAGATTCCTTCTGACATCCCAAAGTTTGACAGGAAACGAGGGGACGACCCAGCCACACACATCACTACCTTTCATCTATGGTCTATATCCAATTACATGGTGGATGATAGTGTCCGGCTTCGACTGTTTCCCCACACCCTTACAGGAAATGCCACCAAGTGGTATATTGAATTACCACATGCCGCCATCAACACTTTTGGCGCTTTAGCGATGGAGTTTCTAAAGAACTTCCAATTACCAATCAGATTTGAAACCGGAACAGAACTGTTAACCTCGTTGCACCAAGACACCGCCACCCACATCGTAGGAGAAGGCTAGTCAAAGTGCCAATCCCAGATCATCTCTTGGCCAATTGGTTTTGTAAGTCTCCCTTACCGCACATCTCTAAATACATTGGCCTTTCCATTGTGATTACAGAATATCAATGCATTCGTGATGCCCAACATTTGGATTTAATCTATTCACAATCTGGCACAGTATATGATTTTATCCCTAATGCCCCTGGTAACCCAAATCCTCTAGCTATTCAGAAAATCGGAGCTCATGTCGACGGTCTCGTTGGCATGATCTCTGGTGTAGCCACAAAACAATCTCGGGGGAAAGCCTCCCAGCCATCTTCAGTTGCCACCGCCCCTCACCAAACGACTACTCTTCCTATCGCTGAGGTAAATTCTGTGTAAACTTCACAAGAAAAAGAACAAGAAAAAGACATCTTCTTCAGAAGAGGAGTCGCACAATCAGAATAACCCTAATCAGAAAAACGCTACCAAAAATGGCAAAGGGAAGGATAAACCCATGAAATTTCCTTGAAAGATCTGTGCGGAGGACCACTTGACATACAAATGTCCTCGGCTGTAGGAATGCACCGATTTTATTGCCAACAAGGATTCTGAGCGAACACCTGCCATTTTTCATAATCTTTTCCCTAATCAACAGCAACAACATAAACACATGGTTGACAACCCGCCACACCCCCAGCAACGGGGCAATGGTGGTTCACATCCTTCCGGCGAAGGACCATCTTCCATTTATGGCATTGAGAGTGTTGAACTTCAAACAGGAACCAAGCTTTATGGAAATCCTACCATGGATGCTCAAGAACCTGGTACTAGTTCAAATCCACCGCCGCCCAATGATTTGCATATCGAACGGCCTACTACTGACCCCATGATTCGTCCCCCCAAAGGGACACTTTGACGCATGACTCATAACACCTCTGCATGTGCAGCCCAAAACTACAACATTATAGAAGATTTGGCGCACGCACCGTCATCTATGTTTGCTCTCGAAGTATTACAAACCTATCCATCACAAAGGAAAGTCTTGCTTTCAGCCATTAGTGGAATAGACCCCCAGTATTCCATGCTAGCTATATTTGATATGGAAAAATCTAAGCCTCGCCTCTCACACCAACTCGCATTCCAGGTGCAGGTTGTGTCAAAAGGGAGACCAATCCATCATACTGTCATAGACGAAGGTGCTTCGACCTGCGTTATGTCACAAGCTTGCTGGCTCAATTTAGGTTCTCCTACCTTAACACCGCCATCGAATTCCTCAAATCTTTCGATGGCCACACGTTCCTCCCAAAAGGATACCTTGCTAGATTTCCCATCACTCTGGGTGGGATAATGGTAAACATGGACATTGAAGTTGTAGAGTTCCATCTAGACTATAATCTATTGCTTGGTCGCAGTTGGTCTTATGCCATGACCGCCATTATTTCTTCGGTATTTTGACTCATCCTATTACCATTAGATGGGAAAATAGTCACAGTGGATCAGTTATCCTTCTGCACCCCTGATTATGCCACGTTACCAAGTAGCACTGTACCCCTAATAGGAGGCTTTCCTGAATCTTACATCAGTATCAATACCGGTCTTCTGAAGGCATCTTACCTACTGGGTTGTTTTCCTCTCCCGCCGTCACAGATCACAAACACAGTTGAAATCATATCCACCACTTTGGATGGCTCTATCGACCCATGGATTATCCCGGCACCTTCAGAATTTGATTCCTACGGAGCTCAGATGCGGCTCTCACCGGCCGAGTTGGCTTACCACGCCATCCAAATCACATATGAACGCTCCACTGCTATGGTTTCGACTGAAGGTAGAAACCTCCCACCCATCACAGTTCTCTCTAAAGATCTCCTCAATGAAGTCTTTCCTACAAACAAAGCTATTCGAGAGATCATGTCCCTAGAAGAACGACCTTGGGGAGAGTTTCACCATCGCACTTCGATGATTGACTCGGACGTGATAAAAATTTAAATCCCATCCTTTGACCCACCTGAGATGGTTCCCTCTGCTTAGACGAATGTTCAAACTATCGATTCGGAAGGGAACACGGGTAATATTTCTAAGAAAATGCTCACTGATATCTCGGTCAAATCAGGTATCGTGGAAAATATTCAAATTGGAGCAGATTGTAATACTGAGGAAATTGCACACTTCACATCCCTTTTCAAGGAATTTCGCAATGTGTTTGCTTGGTCTTACAAGAAAATTCCCGACATAGATCCTTCTATTGACGAGAAAGAGATCAAGAATTTCCAAGCATTCTTTTTACGATATTTTTCTTGCTCGTTAATCCGAAAAACCTCGAGTCCTCTTCTTCGGGCTCGTTAAACTTACACGAAGAGGATTTGAGCATTCTTTTTATGGTATTTTTCTTGCTCGTTAATATGAAAAACCTCTAGTTCCCTTTTTCAGACTCGTTAAACTTATACGAAGTTGATATCGAGTGTTCTTTTTATGGTCGTTTTTCTTGCTTGTTAATCCAAAAAACCTAGAGTTCTCTTCTTCAGACTCGTTAAAACTATGAAGAAGCACTGAGCTTTCTTTTTAGGAACCTTTTTCTTGCTCATAAAACTAAAAAAACCTTGATTTGACTTTGTCGGGCTTGTTAAACTACCACGACAGAGAGTAACGAGCCATTCTTTTCGTCTTTTTCAAAGCTCTTTAAACCGAAAAAGTAACCGAGTTTTCTCCGCGTGACTCGTTAAAATTTCTCGGAGGGAATCAATTTTTCTCTGCGTGACTCGTTAGAATTCCACGGAGGGCACCGATTTTTTCTTTTTTGGACTTGTTAAAATTTCACAAAGAGTACTGAGTTTACTCCGTCTCCTCGTACTCATAACAAAATGAGGTAGACATCCATCGAACATAGATTTCTCACTTTTCCGGCTTCGATGGACTAACTTACAGAAAATGAATTGTTCCAGGCTTACTATTCTCCCTTTGCCATGCCTGGTTATCAAGACATGACAAAGGTACCCCAATGGAGTCTTCTTTTACGATATTTTTCAGACTCTCTAAACATGAAAAATCCACTGAGTTTACTCATCTGGACTCGTTAAAACTAATTAGAGGGGGCATGGAGTTGTCTTTTATGATATTTTTCAGAATCTCTAAATATGAAAAATTCACCAAGTTTGCCTGTCTGGACTCGTTACACTTAATCATATGGGGAAAAATTTGGACAAAATGGATACTACCTCCGTTACATTTTAGAAAGGTTGATTTGGCAGCAAAATTCTTGAACATGGCACTTCCCAGAAAACTCTTTCGCAGTTAGTCGAACCCTACCATCTATGAGTATTAGCCTTCATCTCCCAGTGTCCCTACACCAGTAAAAACCTAACACACTCTTTTGTGTTCAGTAAGCCTCAGCTACCTTGTACCCTGTTACAGTGCCTTCTATTATTCAAGAAGATCTCGCTATCTACTGCTCCTGTTATCAACCAAACCGCTCATTATGCCAGGAATTATTTGTCGTCCGACATCCCCATTTACTCTTCATTATCTCAATCATAAACAAAATCAGTTGGTTTTTGTTTCGTGTTGAATGATGTAGGACGCCTTAGTGCCTACCTTTCAACAGATCTCTTCCTATCGACTTCAGCATCTTATCTAGGAAGTTGATCTCGAAACCCATCAGTACCCAGATACTTGTAGACATTAGTGGTAGGTAGTCTTGTGTTTGATCAGGAGTATTCATCATTGGCTCTTGGTCGAATGATTCTATGAGTGTTTGACTTCAACTCATTTTATTCACACTTGCTAGATTGTACTGTGCATCTTAGGGACCATCATCATTATCGGTGGCCACCTTCGCGTTTGTTAACAGTTTTCATTATCGACTGGTAATCAGACGATTTCTCACATGTTCGATGATAGCTCCTTCATTCACATGTTGAGGAATATGTAGTTTGAGTGAATCGATGGTCAAGACCTTGGGGAAAAGGTTACATCATTAAAGTTGTGTTCCCTTCCCCAAGTTGCGATATTTTTTATGGAGACAGCTTCTTCAGCCTGATCCTGTTATGATAGACACTCCCACATTGTTCTTATCAGTGGACAGATTCTTCGTATCTCTATTCTAGAGAAATCATGTTTTTTAAGCTACTGAGCATGGGAATTCCCAACTCAAGACATATACTATATTTTCTGACATATGTCGTTGTTTTAGGTTTTCCTAAGTCTTTCAATCTCTTTATCTCTACTACACACATTGTAAATTATTTTGGCCATCGTCTTCGTCTATGAACTCACACTTTAGGGGGCATATGTTACAGGTCAAAATACCTCCTCATCAGCTCAGAGGAGAAGACAAATATGGAAGGAATACAGAGACCTAAATTAAAACTATTTCTGCCAACGTAACACCTGTCTATAACAACACAAGAGCATTATAACGCAACTGATCAGTGAATAGGTCATGTTAGTGGCTAGGGAAACACTCTATTTACACTATAGGGTAGCGTTACCCATGTTTTAAGTTTGAAATGAAAAAAACCCGTGGAGAATGATTTGAATCTCCAGCTTTTTCTCACAAGAGAGTCAGTACAAAAAGGAAACTACAAAGCACTGATCTCTTATTGGGCCTTTCCATAAACAACTGAACTCTCAAAGAAGGAAAAATCATAGAGATTGGAGAAACATCTTGGTTTTTTCTAGTCAGAACTAGTGGAAAGAGAAGGGCAATTATTGCTCTCTCCATCTCCTATAAAATGGAGTTGAAGGCCCTTGGTTCAAGGTCGAAGGATTGTCAAAGTTTTCGAATACTTGTGAGGTAGAGATCATTGTTGTAGTGTGAAGTTCACAGGTCAAAGAGGTTTATTGAGAACTTGTTGATCAAGACAACACCACTTTGAGATATAAAGATATTGGAAGGCTGAGGAGGGCTTGGTGAAACCGATGGTTTTAATCCTCCTTTTTATAAATCAATAGAACTGTATCTTTTTTGTCCATTCTATGCGTTGATATTGTCATTATTTTTCAATCACTTATATAGCATGAGATGAATGGCTTAGATGTGCACAACTTAAATTTTTATTATATATTTTCTTAATTGATAAAAAAAAGTATGTTATGTTAGAAATTACATGAGTGCTTTAATTGATTGCAGGACCTAGATTTGGAGCTGGTGAAGGAGAACCACTGCTTCGCTGCCTAGTGCTCTCCAAAGGACTCCAAGATCATTAAAGAGGTAATCTTCTATATTTTTCTGTCAAGTGGTTTTAAGTTAATATGAACATGCATATGCCATCTTTGTGAACTATACAACTAATCTTACTATCTGCCTCAGGCACTGGAAAGCCCTGAGAGGGGTATACGATAACTAACAACGCAAGCATTTTACCCTCCAGCAGGGATGACGTTGCAAAGTATGGAAATAATATTGAAATCGGTGAACAGGAGTGGTAAGTATTATGGGAACCAAATGAGAAATGTGATTTGCGATGAGCGAAGTAAAATAGTGGGAGATTCGAGGAAGAAAGTGCGAAGGTCAAAATTTCAGCATTTTGAAGTGTTTTGTGAATAAAAAGGGCACGACAGCTTATAAGAAGAGAAAGGAGGGGAATGGAGGCATAAAAATATTGTTTAGACCATGAAGAAGAAGATGGAAAATGAAGCAGGAAGGCCCCAATGAAATTATCCATGGCTACCTGCGCCCGCAATTAAACTTTTGATTTATGCAGGAAAGATGGACAATACATGTTATTAACAAAAAAATAATTCTAGCCTAGTCCCAGAAACAGAGAATCATAACCAAGAAATAATTTGTGTTCTGCGGGAAGGTCTACCCTTCTCGAGCTCTATCGACAGAGATGAGAGGGGAAAGTTGCCTCACCATTTTATGGAGTTCATCAACTATTCTACGGTGCAGATGACAATATTAAATATACAACAAAAAAATATAAGAATAATGAAAATATAAGAACAATGAAAATATAAGAAATAAAACTAGCTAAATGAAAGAAATAAAAGAATAAAAACAATAGAGAAGTTGAGGCACATGGGTTGGGCCCTAACCCACGAACCCAGCTATCTTGAACTAAATCAGTAAAATGGAGTCTATCTACTCATTTCAGGAAGATAATAGCCACATTACATTTCTAAAAGTTTTATCACTAAGTACAATAATAAAAATCTTAATATCTTGCAGAAAAAGTTCTGAATGGAATCGAATCCCCCGGAATCGACCCTAATTAGCTCTTGATCAACTTTATTTATCTTGCAGGCGAAGGGCCAGGAGGAGGGGGTGCAAAACGCTGAATCGAAGGGTTAGGAGTAGGTAGCGGAGGGCAAGGCTGGTGAATAGCCGAAGTAGGCCGCTTGAGGGAAGCCCAATATGATTGCATCATGCAAATATTTGATGAGCTAGGATCAGAGACAGGAGGAGGAAGACCAGGGAATGTACCAAGAAAAGAGTAGTCTTTGTAGACTCCGGGTGAGACACTGGTCAAAGGATCAATGGTTTTCCTATTGGGCACCGAAGAGATGATGGACTCAGGGGAGGTATAAGACTTCGGTTCCTAATATATCAACTGCTCAATGGTGACTACCTTTCCTTTATGAGGGAAGGACATCTTGCGGTGAACCACAGATGGGACAATAGACATCGCATAGGTGTAACTAATATAAGGGAGGCATCAATGACTTCTACGTTAACACAAACAGTATGTTGGGTATGTGTTATATTCTTTTAACGACTAATCACATGTGGGGGGTCACAAGGGGGGTGGTAACTCCCCGTATCAGGGTTCGGGGCAACGCCCCGGAAAATTTTTTTGGTCCTTATTTTCCAGTGGGTGAATTCGCCCATGGTTTTGTGCATGGTTTTGCACATGGTTTTGGGGTACGATGGTTTTCAGCCCTTGGTATTTTGTAGATTCGGTCAAGGGAACTACGGTTATGTTCTAATCCAGGGTTAATGGATTTGGGTTTATGTATGCTTCGGCATGTATATATATGTGTTGTAACACTAAAAGGAATATAATGAAAAATCAATTTGGTTCTCCCGATTTGGGATCCAGGGGAATATCTCTGTGTTTATCTGTTTTATGTTTTATGCTCTCGCTACTATTATTTTTTGTCTTTAAGATTCATTTGCAGATAATTTCTGTACAGGGTTAAAACCTACATTTGGTATCAGAGTTGTTTCGGCTTCAAGGGGACGCCTTTGTTACTAAGCGGGTTTTTGCTCGAGCCTGAGGTAGAACCTGTTCAGTGGGAGATCTGTGGGATCGATTCTTGCAATGAAAGAAGATGGAGAGTGGCATGAAGATAGAGATCGAGAAATTTAATGGTCAGATTTTTGAGTTGTGGAAGCTCAAGATGGAGGATCTGCTGGTGGATAAAGATTACTGGATTGCGGTAGATCCGGGTACTAAACCAATGAAAATGTTAGATGAAGACTGGAAGAAGTTGGATCGAAAGGCAAAGAGCACAATATGGTTGTGTGTCTCAGATTTAGTATTGTTGAATGTATCTGGGGAAGCTACAGCGAAGACCTTGTGGGACAAGTTAGGGACTTTGTACTAATCTAAGTCTCTGGTGAATAAATTGTTCCTGCAGAAAAAGCTATATAACTTGAGGATGAAGGATGGAGACTCGGTGACAGAGAATTTGAATGCCTTCAATATTGTGGTAAGTTAGTTTTCATCTGTTGATATTAAAATATTAGATGAAGATAAGTGCATCAGTTTGTTGTGTTCTCTACCAGACTCATGGGACAGTCTAGTTATTGCAATAGGTAGCAATACATCTACCTTGAATTTTGATGACATTGTCTCAGCCTTGCTGTCGGAGGAAATGAGATGGAGAAATATGGAGGGTTAGAATGGAGATGCATTATCTGTACGAGGAAGGTCCCAGAATAGAAACAAGAATAAATTTTCGAGTGGGATATCTAAATCTATAGGGAGATCTAAATCTCTTGGAAAGTTTGTAAAGGTGTGTTGGAAATGCAGAAAGGAAGGACACTACAAAAAGGACTATAGATCTAAAGCTCTTGAGAAAGGAAAAGGATCTAATGATGCTCCTTCTACAGAGGTAAAAACCACCTCGGATGAAGTTGGGGATGTGTATTTGGCTTCTTCTTCAAATACACATGTAGATCATGAGTCATGGTTGATTGACTCAGGTGCATCCTTTCACTTCACTCCCCATAGGGTGTGGTTCTCCGAGTATGAGAAATATGATGGTGGTGATGTCTTCTTAGGTGATGATAGGAAGGCTAGAATCATCGGACGTGGAAAAGTCATGTTGAAGCTACAAGGTGGAAGGATTAGAACACTTCCTGGTGTTCTGCACATTCCTGGATTGGCTAGAAATCTGATTTTGTAAGGAAGATGGATGGTGCAGTTATAAAAACAGTGTTCGAGAAAGATATATGTAAGATCGTTCAGGGAGCACTAGTATTAATGTGGGGAGTTCAGATTAGAACTCTGTACAAGCTTCAAGGCATCACTGTTATTGCTAGGTGCAATAGTTTTGTGGTTCCCGAAAGTGAAGCAGAAAGCCTAGCAGTCTCTAGAGAAAATACCATGCTATGGCATCAAAGGCTTGGACATATTAGAGAGAAGGACCTTCGGATACTACATGGAAATGGAATGGTATAAGGTATTTCTAATAGCTCTCTGGATTTCGATTTCTATGAACATTTTGTATATGGGAAGCATAATCGGGTGAGTTTTCCTTCTAGTGCTAAGAGGGAAAACAAGATATTAGAGCTTGTGCAGAGTGATGTGTTTGGACCTGTGTCGGCTCCATCGCTGGGTAAGTCTGTGTACTGTGTTTCATTCATAGATGACTTCTCAAGGAATACATGGATATATTTCTTGAGGAAGAAAACTGAAGTCTTTGACAGATTTAAAGAATTTAAGGCTCTGGTGGAAAACCAGACAGAGAAGAAGATAAAGGTGCTGAGGACAGATAATGGTGGGGAGTTCTGCAAGAAGGAATTTGAAGAGTTCTGTAAGAAGTGTGGTATAGCACGGCAGAAGACTACTCCATACATAACTCAACAAAACGGAGTTGTAGAAAGAATAAACATAACACTGATGGAAAAGGCAAGAAGCATGCTCAGTGGTACTGGGTTAGGACAAGAATTATGGGCAGAGGTAGTGGAGACTGCATGTTACTTGGTTCATATCACCTTCATCAGCGTTGGAGGATAAGACTCCACATGAGGTATGGACTAGTATGAAACCCTCTCTTTCACATTTGAGGGTATTTGGATGTGATGCATATGTACATGTTCCAAAGGAGAAAAGGACAAAGTTGGATAATAAATCTGAAAGGTGCATCTCTATTGGGTATAAGGATGGTTGAAAGGGTTACAAGATTTGAAACCCAGAAACAAGGAAGGTTGTGTACAACCGAGATGTGGTGTTTAGAGAGGTGAAAGATGTTGTTAAACATGAACTCCTACCAAAGGAACCTGAGAAGATAGAGCTTGAGCTAAAGGAGGATGAATCAGACTCTACAATAGAAGAAGACTCAGAAGAGGAAGAGACACAAACTCCAGTTGTGAGAAGATCAGCTCGGGAAAGAAGACAAACAGAAAGGTATAGTCCATTTGATTTCTGTTCAAATTTTTCTTTAACTATAACTGATGATGATCCCAAAACTGTCAGGGAGGTAGTAGATTTAGAGGATGGAAAGCTCTGGAAGGAGGCCATGGTTGATGAAATGGCATCCTTGCATAAAAATGAGGCATGGGATCTAGGGGAGTTGCCGGCTGGAAGGAAGCACATCGGGAGAAAATGGGTGTTTAAGAAGAAGATGAATGTAGAAGGCAAGGTAGAGAAATAAAAATCTCGGTTGGTAGCAAAAGGTTATTCCCAGGTGCTAGGAATTGATTTTGGTGATATTTTTTCTCCTGTTGCCAAATTTACTTCTATTAGATTACTTTTATCTGTTGTTGTTGCATATGATTTTGAGGTAGAACAAATGGATGTGAAGACAACATTTCTTCACGGGGATTTTGAAGAGGAGATCTACATGAAACAACCTGAAGGCTTTATGGTGAAGGTGAAGAAAGAACTAGTATGAAGGTTAAAAAAGTCTCTGTATTAGTTAAAACAATCACCAAGGATGTGGTATCAGAAATTTGATACCTACATACAGGGACTTGGCTTCACCAGAATCAAGGAGGAGCACTGTGTTTATTTTAAATTAATTGGTGATTGTGTTATTTATTTGGTCTTGTATGTGGATGATATGTTTTTTATTGGAAATTACAAAGAAATTATCCAAGATTTGAAGATCCAACTGTTCTCCAAATTCGACATGAAGGATCTTGGTGCTGCAAACTATATTTTGGGCATGGAAATTAATAGAGATCGTGCAAAGAGGAAGCTCTTGTTAAACCAAAGGAAGTATGTCGAGACTATATTGCAGAGGTTCAATACATAGGATAGTAAACTGGTGAATGTTCTGATTCCTGTAGGTACAAAGTTGTTTGCTGAACAGTGTCCCAAGACACAAGAAGAAGAGTAGGATATGTCTCGTGTTCCATATGCAAGTGCAGTGGGTAGCCTAATGTATGCAATGGTCTGTACTAGACCAGACATTACACATGATGTGGGAGTATTGAGCAGGTTTATGTCAAACCTAGGGAAGGAGCATTGGACAGTAGTGAAGCGGGTTTTGAGATATTTAGGTCGCACTAGTGATCATGGCTTGTGCTACCAGAGAAGACCAAGATTGGAAAGAGTGTTGGACATTCGTGTTTTTGTTGATGCAATCTGGGTTGCAAATTTGGACCAAAGAATATCTACAAGTGGGTATGTGTTTAGCCTATTTGGAGGTGTAGTCAGTTGAATGAGTAAAATACAGTCTGTAGTGGCCCTTTCAACTACAGAGGCTGAATACATAGCAGCCATTAATGCAAGTAAGGAAGTAGTTTGGTTGCAGATATTGTGTTCAAGTATGGGGTTGGTGCAGCAAGCTATAAGGATAGATTGTGATAGCCAAAGTGCAATTTTCTTGGCTAAGAACCCTTCTTATCATTCAAATACAAAGCACATTGATGTTCAATATCACTTTGTGAGAGATATGGTTGAGGCTAAAGGGGTTTTGTTGGTAAAGGTGGACACTTTGAAGAATGTTTCAGATGCATTGACGAATTTTGTAAGCACTCAGAAGCTCTCTTGGTGTAGAGAAACAATGGGTGTTGTAGAATTGGGCTAATGACTAAGCTCTCATGTGGCCCCCTGTGGAAAGAAAACAACAAGTGGGATAATGTTGGGTATGTGTTATATTATTTCCACGACTAATCACACACAGGGGGATTCACAAGGGGGGTGATAGCATCCCCTGTACTTTTTGTTGGGCGCAACGTCGAGGGGGTCACAGGGGGGGTGGTAGCCCCCCTATTGGGGTCCGGGGCAACACCTCAGAAATACTTTTTGGTTCTTATTTTCCGGTGGGCAGATCGGCCCATGGTTTGGTGCATGGGTTTGTACATGGTTTTGGGGTACGATGGTTTTTGGCCCCTGGTATTTTGTAGATACGGTCAAGGGAACTAAGGTTATGTTCTAATCCAGGGTTAATGGTTTGGGGTTTATGTATGCTTCAGCATGTATATATATGTGTTGTAACACTAAAAGGAATATAATGAAAAATCAAGCTAGTCGTCCCGATTTGGGATCCAGGGGAATATCTCTATGTTTATCTGTTTTATGTTTTTTTCTCTCTCTACTATTTATTTTTTGTCTTTAAGATTCGTTTGCAGATAATTTCTATACAGGGTTAAAATCTACACAGTCTTGCCCACAAGAGTGATAGGACAATTGCGGAATAGGCCAATGGGCTGGGAGGCGTGGCCATCCCACACTCGAAGAGTGATTGTGGAAGGAGTCAACTCAGGTGATCCAAGTTGCTTCCAAACCAAAGCAGACATCACATAGGTGGATGCCCCCCCATCAATGATACACCAGGAAACGTTGGGGTTCCCGATCTTGACTCGGATTTGGAAGGCGATGGAAGCAGGAAGAGGATGATGTTCTGACCGGTCAACATCGAAGATGATCAAGTGATCATCGGAAGGATCTACAGCACCCATGGAAGATAGTACATATTTTCATTGTGAAGGGCACGACTGGAGGATTTCTAGCATTGATATGGCAGCATGAGATTGCGCCAAATCATATACTATACTATACAAATGGGCAGCTTTTCCAGAAGCAGCATTTTGGCGTAGTGGTCCCTTAGGGATCTTGGTATGAACCTATGGCTTAGGCTGATGGATCTGCAAAGGACCATTAGGTGTTGAAAGAGGCTCTGTAGAACCCGAAGAAGGTGGCTCGGGGACAGACATAAAGGAGGCTTGTTGTACTGACGGGACCGAGTCTAAAGGTTGAGGTCAATAGTTATAGTTTGGACAGATTTCATCATGAGAATTTGGTAATCAGAGGTACCATATGGAGGAGGTTGAGTGGCCACCCGACCTTCAGGTGGTTGGGTAGCCCGAAATCCTTGCTAAGGGAAAGGATTAGTAAACACAACCGGCTGACTAGGCGCAAGATTGGGAGGGAAAAAAGGGGAGGCTTGCTGTCCTCCCGAAGCTGCTTGAGACTCCCACATTTTCTTCATCTGTGGAAAAATAGGATAATCATGTGTGTAATGACCATAAACACCGCAACAAGAACAAGGCTTGTTCATGCGAATAGGCCTATCCTGCTTGAGCCGAGTGCCCTGTTGCTGGTTAGTAGTGTTAGAAGAATTATTTTGCAGATTAGGTCCAGGATTACCGGAGGCAGATTGATTTTGATTGCCTTTCCTCTTCTTTTTGGAGGGAGGAGTATTATTCGTGCCCTGATGTGCATAAAATTTCCCCTGAGGGGGTGGTGGCTGCAGTTGCAAGGTTTGAGAAGGAAAGGGAGGCGGAGGTGGTAATGCTAGAGGAGCTAGATCACTTGGCTGTGAATACGGATAATAAGGAATTTGGATAACATTGTGGTAAAAAAAAGGTTGGGAAAAAGGAGGAGGCATGCCATATCTTGGATACATGCTACAGGGAGGGGGAAAAGTGCAGGAGGTGTTGGCCCCCCCTGAAGAAAAAAATAGCCCATGGGAGGTTGAGTGCATGGATGAGAGAGAGCTCTAAAAATATCGTCAGTGGCATGATAGGCCCCCGGTGCGTTGGCACCACCGGGTCTAGGCATATCAGGTAGAACGGTATAAAAATAACCCGACTAAGCGTAGATCGAGTCATATTTTAACACAATTCAGAGAGTGGCTTCTTCAGTTTGAGGGAAATGTGATGTGATATCTTTGCCTATAGTAGGCAAGAGAGATCTAAGGAACCATTCCATGTAGACATGGTCTTCGAAGGTAGGGGCTCGACATAGGCTCTTTCTTCTCCTCCAATCTTGTACATGATCGGATAGGCAGGTCGTAGACGATTGACGGAAAGAAGTCAAAAGTTTGGTACCAGTGTCATAATGAAGGGGAAGCTGGAAATAAGACATAAAAGCCTGGGCAAGAGTCGCAAAGGTGGTATGAGAGGATGAGGCATGATCAACATACCACTTAGAAGCTTCACCAATAAGCGTATGTTGGAACAAACGAAGACGGACAGAGTCATCGGTAATGGAGTTAGAAGAACATCACATGTGGAAATATTGAACATGATTTGTAGGATCTTCTCCAGCAAGACCTTCAAACTTGGGGATGTCGGAAGGGAGCTTGCTCAGCATAGAAGGCCAACTAGCATCATGGTGTATAGGGTCATTGATCAACTGGTTAAAATTGGGAAGACTGAGGCCTGCCATATAGGGCAGAAAGGGAGTAGCTCGGGTAGTTCTTGTTGTGGTCCCACTAGTAGTATTCCCAGCATTAGGGCCGGGGCTACCACTAGCGTTAGGTCCTGAGCCCCGGCCCTGAACCAGACATGGTGAAGGTGATAGAAGGAAAATGGGGGAAGAACTAGAAGGGGAACCCAATGAACCAGAAGAGGAGTCGGAGTGTGGAATCAGTGGAGGACTAACTCGAATCCTACGCGGAGGAATAAGTCTTCCTACCGGAAACTAATGATGAAGGCCAAGAAGTCTCCGGGATAAACACCTTGATGGTGCAATGGTGACGGCACAAACACGGCACAAAGGGAAGAGAGACCAACAAGGGCGGAGAGGTCCAGTATCAACTGATTACAATGTCGAAACAAGGGAAAAAAGGTGCAGATCAATTGATTTCAATGTTTTAAAGTCTTTTCTTGGCGGTGTTAACCAAGCTCTTCTTTGCTTAGGGTGTGTGTGTAAAGTGTGTAAATTTAATTTTTAAACCCAGATGTTTGTAGAGAAAAAGAAAAAATGTGTTGTATAACAATAAATAACCTGAAAATAACAATGTATGAAACTGAAACAAGAGAAAATAAACAACTAATTATGCAATAATCTAAACCCAAGGAGGCGGGCCTCTCAACAACTAGTCTGTCGGTGGGCAAAAAATATGCTCAAAACACACTAAAATAGCCAATAGATTTAAGGTCGGGAGGGACAGGGATCTAAAGGTGAGATTTGCTGGAAATGGGTGCAGAAAAACAAAAACAAATCAGAGGAAAGATTGTTGTAAATGAGGTGGTGAAAGGCTATATCCTTGAAAGAAGCGGAGGGGACCCTAGAGGAAAACCAAAACAAAACTAAATGAGGTGTTTTGGATGGATAAATAACCAATCTGAAATGGATCTGAAGGTAAGGTATCAGATCTGAAAAAAAGGCTGAACACTCTGAAATTTTAGACAACCTGCAACAACTAAAACTCTTCCACAAAAGGTGGAGGGTATTGAAGCCCTAGGGGGCTAGGTTCCCACTTATTTGAGTAAAACATAACAAGTACAGGTCTAAAATGGGCAGAGACGGAGGTCAGAAAACCCTAAATAGAGGCCTAGACAAACATATAAAATTTTCAGAAAAACTCCTGCAAAAAGTCCAGGTCATAGTTTTTGACCTGATATTTGTTGAGCTTGTAGGTTCTGGGCTGTTTTCTGTGCCCTGGAGGTTCAAGTCACAGATTTTAGCACAAAAAGTGTGACCTGCACTTCCGGTACTCTCGGGAACAGATTTCAAAAGAATGTGTCGTCTCAGCTGCGGCTGATGCCGATCACCTGCGCAATAGGTCCGAAAACACATGGAAGTTAGAATTTTTAATGTTTTAGGGCTTTATAGGTTAGAAACAACATCAAGAAAAGAAAAACAAGAAGCTAAAGATAAATCCTAGGGTTTGAAGCAGCTGGATACGTAGGGATCTGAAAAATGACAGCGGTCATAATCGTAAACCCGTGTGGAGTCGCCAGTTGTCAGTATGAATCTTAATCGCAAGTGTACAAAAAAAACCACTTTAGCTATGCATAACAAACAACCCTAACAACAAAGATGGCTGCCAATATCTTTAGATCTACAATTAGGTGACCGAGATAAATGCTGCAAAAATCTAGATCTATGCATTAAAAGACATTAAGCAATAAATAAAAACAAGAGTTGCTCCATGCATCCAATAGACAAGACAAGAATATGTTGAATGATTTTTGTATTAATGGCACTAGGGAAGAAAACATAGAAGGATGTTACCAGTTCTCCTCAATGGGATGGGTTCTTATAAGTCCTCAGCACTTTAGATCTAAAATTTCACTCTCTTGATGGTGTAGAAAACTCGGACAAAAATGGAACTCAAAGGGAGCTCACAAGAAAAATGGTAGAAAAATATAACAATGATGGTGGATCAAATTCAGACCAAAAGTATAGATCTAAAGTGATATTTAGGCAAAAAAAAGGTAGTGAATGAATGGAAAAACCCTTCTATTTATTGTTGGAATCACGATTACCATTAGACCAAAACCCACAAGCTTTAGTCTCTTCTACATCGCCACAGTTAGGATTCACGAGAGGTAGTTAGTGCATGTCACGAAACACACGGGTAGCATTAAACCCAATGTCCAACAATCTCCTTCCCAACACGAGCCGGGTGAGTTTCGAACTCGAGACCTGTAGCTCTGATACCACTTCTTGGAATCACGATTTCCATTAGACCAAAACCCACAGGCTTTAGTCTCCGCTACAATCGCCAGAGTTAGGATCCACGAGAGGCAATTAGCCCATGTTGCGAAACACACAGGTAGCGTTGAACCCAATGTCCAACATTTATAACAAAATATTGAGTTAGTCTAGATATTGGTGCATAATTAAAATATTATTAACCAAATCAAGATCCAACTTTTATGGAATATTTTATTATATTTGTTGGAGGGAAAAGGAATTTGACTTGGGTCAAATCCCTTTATTTGTAAATAATAAATAAATAAATGATTTATTTATTATTGTAAGGATGTGGTTGAGTAATAATAAAATAAATAATGATTTATTTAATTATTTATGGATGATTTAGTCAAATTTAACAAGGAATATTATTTAAATAAGGTTTAAATAATTATTCCTAAAAAATAATAAGATAAATAGTGATTTATCTAATTAATTTTTCTGTTTTGGGTTAAATATGACCAGGAATATTAATTAAACTGATGTTTAAGTAATTATTCCTTGAGGAAAATAAAAAAAATGTAGATTTATTTAATATTTCCTCACCGAGTTTCCTATTTAGACCATAAACAACTTAATCAAGGTGGTTTACTAAGTTATTTTTCATAGTGAAAGTAATTTTACTTAGGGTAAAATTGGTCTTACATGGTGTACTTAGGTCCATCTAATAGTAACAGGTTAGATGACCAAAAAATGGTGTAACAATATAGCTTCCATCATTTTGCTTTTTCATATAAACACAATGATCAGAGTGACATCTAGAATAACCTTGTTCAGACATAAACTTGACAAATTTTAGATACCATTGCCTTGGAGCCTATTTTAAGCCATGCAACCTTTTCTTTAACCTGCACACTAATTTTTCTTTCCCTTTGGCCTTATATCCTTCTGGTTGCTCCATATAGTTCTCTTCCTCCAAATATCCCTAGAGAAATGTTGTCTTTACATCTAATTGTTCAAGATGTAAATCTTCCGCTGGTACAAGACTTAAAATAGTTCTGATTGAAGTCATCTTAACAACAGGAGAAAATATTTCATCAAAATCAATACCTTTCTTTTGTGCAAACCCCTTCACCACAAGTCTAGATTTGTAGCTTTGTTTTCCTCCATCTTCTTCCTTCAGCCTGTAAACCCATTTATTCTGCAATGTAGTTTTACCTGCAAGAAACCTGACTAAGTCCCAAGTCTGGTTATGCATTAAGGATTCCATCTCTTCTTTATGGCTAGCTCCCACTTCTTCTCGGTTTCAACCTGCATTGCTTCTTCATAACGTTTGGTTTCACCAGAATCAGTCAACAATAAATAATATAAAAAAGGAAAATATTGTTCAGGGGGTCTACTTATCCTAGTAGATCTTCTGACACCACTTTCATGTGTTTGAGGTGGATGTTGTTGTTGTGGTGGTTGTTGTTGTTGTGGTTGTTGATTATTATTATTTTCAGGCACCTTTACTTTTTCTGTGATCTCATCAAGAACTGTGTATTCTTTGTTTTCTTTTTCCTGTTTCTTTTCCTGCAACTGATTCTTATACAAGACCTTTTCATTGAATATTACATCTCTGCTCCTAATGATTTTTTGATTTTCATAATCATATAAGTGATAACCAAAATCATTAACACCATATCCAATAAAGGTACATTTCTTTAATTTTGCCTCAAGCTTTGTTCTATTTTCTTTATTAATATGGACAAAGGCCTCACAACCAAAAGGCTTTAAAAAATTGTAGTTTACCTTTTTACCTATCCATGCTTCCTCTAGAATACCACCATCCAAGGAAATTGAAGGCCCTCTGTTTATTAGATAAAAAATAGTATCTACAACATCTACCCAAAATTGTAAAGGCAATCCTACATGCAATCTCATGCACCTTGCATGCTCCATGATTGTTTTGTTCATCCTTTCTAATACACCATTCTCTTGTGGTGTTCTTGGAACTGTCTTCTCTACGCAAATTCCATGATCTGAACAGTACCTATCAAAGTCTTTACTGCAATATTCACCTCCATTGTCTCATCTGAGACACTTCAACTTCTTTCCTGTCTCAATCTCAACCAAAGCTTTCCATTTCTTGAAAGTGTCAAATACATCATATTTATTCTGAATACAATAAATCCAAGCTTTTCTAGTCGCATCATCAATAAAAGTAACATAATAACGAGAGCCACCGAGAGATGATACCTGAGCAGGTCCCCATACATCTGTATGCACAAGCTATAATTTTTCTCTCTTCTTTTCTTTCCCAACTCTGAGAAATCTGACTCTCTTCTGCTTTCCATAAATGCAATTCTCACATAAATCCAAATCAACATTCTTCAAACCCGACATCAAATTTCTTGAGCGAAGAATATTCATCCCCTTCTCACTCATGTGTCTGAGTGTATGATGCCATAATGCTACATCTTCTCCTTTGGAAGTTAAAGCATTAACAAAGTTAGAAATACCATTGCATAAATACAATGTACCAACCTTTTCACATTTTTCTATTACTAGGGCTCCTTTGGTGACCTTCCAAGTTTTATCTGTGAAATTTGTCATACAACCTTCACTGCCTAACTGCCCTATTGAAATCATATTTTTCTTCAGATCTGGAACATGCCTTACCTCCTTTAATAGCCATTGGTTTCTATTTTGTTGTTTTACAAGAACCTTACCTATTCCAAAAAATTTACAGGGTTTATCATCACCCAAATGAACTTGTCCAAAATCTCCTTGAACATAGTCATGAAAATATTTCTTATCAGGTGTGGCATGTAACGAGGCCCTTGAATATACCACCCAGGAATCAACAACACTTTCGAAAGAGAGAATCAAAGAATCTTGTAACACATCACCTGTCACATTTGCTTCATGATTATTTTCTTGCTATGTGTCTCCTTCTTTTCCCTTCTAAGATCTACAGTATTTCTTTAGGTTTACTTTCTTTCCACATTTCCAAAACACTATCCCTAATCTGGACTTGGATCTGCCTTTCCTTGATTTACTGTGATATCCTGAGCTCTTTCCTCTTTCCATTTTTCTTCCCCTTGACTCTGCACTCAAATCATTACCCGATGTCTCACTAGAGCTTTTCTATCGCATTTCCTTACTAAGGATAGCACTAACAACATTATCAAACTTTAAAGTACTAGATCCAGAGATAGGGTTACTAATGGCCATAACTAAACCATTCCAGCTTTATGGCAATGAGCATAAAAATAAAAGAGCACTAACTTCATCATCAAAGTTTACCCCTATAGAACTTAACTGACTGGTAACTGTATTAAAATCATTTAAATGGTCTGCAACAGATCCACCTTCCGACATCTTCATATTAAATAAATGTTTCATAAGAAATACCTTGTTTGAGGCCGAGGGTTCTTCATATAGTTTCGCCAATGCATTAATCAAACCCTCTATTGTTTTTTCCTTCAAAATATTGAAGGCTACTGACGCTGGGAGGCACAACCGTATTATTCCAAGTGCCTTTTTATCGATAACCTCCCATTTGTTTTCTGTCATAGTCGTCGACTTCTCTTTTTTTCTGCTCAATGGTAGGTATAGATCTTTCTGTTACAGATAATCTTTCATCTGCATCTTCCAAAACGGGAAGTTTTCACTGCTAAATTTCTCGAACCTAAACTTACTATCTTCCACCATTGCTCCCACTAGAACCAGGAACCCTTCCTTCCTGCGAGTTTATCAGCCAAATAGACCTTCTGCTTTGATACTAGTTGTTAGAAAATTATATATTATAGAGCAATGCAAAAAATAAATTATGCAGAAAAAACAAGAACACAAAACACATAGAACCAGAGAGACACAGATATACGTGGTTCATCGATTTCGGTCTACGTCCACCCCGAACAGCCAGCCCTTCCTTTCTATTATCCAGCAAAATGAAGAGACACAACCTACAGCAGATCCGTTCTAATATCCTCTGTTCTATCTCACATCCTCCATATCTATTTCTCGCTTTAATAATACACATACAATCCACAGCCGCAATACAATCCCCTCATACAAGCGAGGGGTTGCCTTCTAGGGAAAAAACCCCTAAACGAAACATAACTTCTACCGTCAGATCATCTGCTTAATGAACGACCTAGTTTGACTAGAAATTACTATACTTTTACAAGGCAATTTTATATCTTTTTTTAGCTTCGGGGGTGCTGCCCCCCCTGGACCTCCCAGGCAGTGTTTAATTACAAGCGGCATTGCCGCCCCATTAAGGTAGAGGGGTCCAACGGTGTGATGCAAAATAAAAAATATAATCAGGCTCCACACCCAACATATGGTACCAATGTTCTTTAACCCAGGACTCCATCTGAGAGCCATCCATTCATAGATAAAACCACTTACCCATCACATCCCATTTTTGTAATCCTACCACCCGGTCCCAAAAAACATCGGAACCAAAAACGAGTTTGTGATAATCTGGATCAACCTTAACTTCCTTCTTTCTCTGTAATTGATGGAAAAACATTTTCCATGGATTACCACATTTGGGATCAATAACTTGTGGGGATACTGAAACATTCGAATCTGCGTGTATAGTTGCATGTATAGGAGATGTCCCAAAGTGCTAGACTCCTGACTTGGGGAAGCCATGATTCTCCACCTCAACAGTTTCATGTACCAACACATCACGTAATGGCACATCATCGCCTCAGTTTCCTTTAGTATCAAGTGGCATCCTACCGATACAGGTAAAGGTCAGTTGTACAACGAACATATTCGACACTGTGCAATTCCACCTACATGTTCACCAAAGTAGAGAACATTACTAAAAAATACCTTATGTAGTAATGTCTAAAAAAACCTTGTTAAAATATGTAGACAAGGTAAATTAATGATACTTATCAAATATTGACCCCACTCGATATAGGTTGTCACTAGCTCAATCCACTAGGACACACCTTCAAGTACAATAGACTGGCCAATCACCGCCGACCAATGTCCTTCAAAAAATCTCATCAAGAACACAATCAACAAAGATAGTCAATGATGACACAAACCATTAATGGATTGTCCCTCATATAATCAATGGCCAACTTGGAAAATAAATAATACCCCTAGACCAATTAATGACCCCAAGAGACTCCTTTGTGATTGAATCCAAAAATAAAATATGTTACCAACTCCAACAACCAAAATGAATGCACTTAGGTAGCAGTAAAGATCCTAGAAAATCATCCTATTGACCAATCCCAAACCATAGAGGAGAAATCAAATCCATAGGAGAAAAGATTTAGAATAAAGACCATGTAAAACAACCAGAAAGTGTGTCTCAGATAGACCACCAAGAATACCAATAGGTAGCAGCTAGGATCCACATAAATCCCATGATCGACCAATCCAAAACTAGAGAAGGAGCAGGAAGATCCATAGGACAAAAGGTTTAAACAACCAGTTAGTGTGTCTCATATAAACCATAGAGTAGACCAACAACTAAAGTGGAAAATAATTTGTTATTTGTGTACCTTGAAAAAAAAAACTAGTAGAGATCCTTGATATCATTTAGAATCAAGATAAAAACTAAATCTAGCTCAGATAATTATGCTTAGACGCATTGCACCCAACAACACCAGAAATTGCACCAAAAAAGGCTACATTTAATCCATCTGCCTCCACACTTGCATCCAAAATTACCGCCCTTACGAAATTTGTGACTAATGCTTCAACAATCCTATCTTTTATCCTAAGCATCTGCTTCTTGCAAAAGTTTTTGTAGATATTTTGAAGAAGGCATATTGTCTGCCAATGGATATTCTATCATATTCCTCCACCATCCTTCAGGTGAATCTAATCCATGTTGTCGATGCTATTAGAAGTTTCAGCACAAAAATGCACGGATAGCAACAACCAGCAGATAGAAGTAGCGTTCAAAATAAACAAAAAAGTTAAAAAAACATAGATTGAAACATAATCGATGGAGACCCTGAAAATTGCTCCAACCATGTTAATTCCTATCCATGTTCAACGAAAGCGCCTCCATTTCTCCTCTCACCAAGCACCTCTGTTGTCAGCGTCCATCACTCCGCTTCTTGAAGAACCCGTCAACAACATAAAGACAAACCCCTAATCCTTTACTTTTACCTCTTTTACTAGTGCCTCGTATAGAAAATTTTAAGACGAAATTAAATTTTAAGATACAATATTTCTTTTATCTTAAAAATTTGTTTTAAAACCCCCCTCTGTTGAGTAATGGAGAACGCAATGACTAAATTTTTTTCTCTAATTGTATCAACAAAGATCGAAGGGACGAAAAATGAATTGATGTCCAAGAAATCTTGCGAGGAAAAATTGTCACATTCTTCTGAGTCGGCTACCCCACCAAAACGAAGAGCGCAACAAATCGTTTTCTTTATATAAGACAATGTGAATTGTAAGTGAAATAGCAACCTTGATATAGGTGCGAGATAGTAGTAGTGTGCAAACTGGAAGACTTAGGGTGCACTATCAGAGTCAATTTTGCAGGTGTTAGATAATGTTGTCTTAAATTGATATGGTTTTGTCATAATTGTTAATTGTCTTAAATGAGTTTCATCTTAATTGTCATTGTCTTAAGTGGTCCTTGTTGTCTTAAAATGTTTTTGCGTTAAATTGTTTTTGTCTTAAAAATTTTTTGTCTCAAAATTTTTTTGTCTTAAATATAATGTTTTTCCTTAAAATGTTTTTGTCAAAAAAAAATTGTGTTAAATATAAAGTTTTCTCTTAAAATATTTTTGTCTCCAGCTGTTTTTGTCTTCGACATAAAATTTTGTCTTAAATTTTTTTTTTCTCAAACTTTTTATGTCTTAAATTTTGTATTTAAGACAATTCAATTGATATTAAATTTGATTGTAAAATAATTAAAAAAAAAAAAATGTCTTAAGAGTGCCTAGTAATGAATTTGGCACGTTGCAGTGAAAATTATACAACATTGATGTCGTCTCCATGAACATAGAGGGAACCTCTTTCGTGGGAGCACACTTGGTTTGCTAAGAAAGCTTGTTGGTTGGCTTCTTTTTTGAGGTTGTGTATTCTGAAAATGATTCATGAACTGTGTTGTTGTGCATTGAACGTTGTGTAGAAGCATTGTTTAACTTGTTGCCTATAGAGGAGAGTGACTTGCATATGAATTAAGCATTGTGTCGGGTAATTGGGATTTTGAGAACTCTAGAATTCAGGAGTGTGTAGAATGCTTAAGGAGCGTGTACGACTGACCAACACTAAATGCATTGAACCCTTTTCAAGGAAACAAATTTGTGTAAATATAGCTACCATATTCGAAATGACGATAGACACCATTCTCGCAATCCTCTAGCTGCATATGATGAATATATCGATATGTTGCAGACGAAACTGTATAGCACCTATGGTCATAGGGAACTACCCCTGCACTTTCTTTATGAAGTCTAGAAGTTGCAGATGAGCAAGAATATTATAGAGACAAAGGAAGAAATTCCTGGACACCCAATTTATGGTGGCTGACTGGTGAAGGAAATTATTCAAGCGGAACCAAGCAATAGAAAAGTAGAGAACACGCATGAACTCGATAACTGACGTGAAGATCGTGAGTCAAGGCGTTGTTTGAGGATCTGTTCCATTGTTGTGATTTGTGATATTAACAAGTGTGAACTGATCGATCCGCTATGTTATTTGGAAAAGTTGGAGGTTGTTTCCTGTGGACCGATTTCTTTGAATTTGCTTGCTGAGTGTTGATCTGCGAGAGGAGAGAAAGCATTGTTGAGCTGACTAGTGTGGTAATTATTTCATGACTATAACCCATTTTCAAGTAAAAGGTGGCCAAAATGTGTAGTGTTGGTCTCCCGTGTTTTGATAGTTTGGAAAATCGAAAGACAAGGCAACATTAGAACGAATCTTTAGAGTTACAGGATTTAGTCCTCCTGCTCTCAGAGAGGGATCTCTCAAATTATTTGTTTTTTGCAAATATTTATCTTCTGTGCTTTGAGTATTGGTTTTAGACTAGTTATTAAGTGCAAGTGTTTGTTTGTTTGTTTGTTTGGTTGGATTGATACATCAGAACATAAAAGGTCTAGGAAAGATAGATAGAAAGGGGAAATGTCAGTTTTGTTGGGCAATGGAGCCAAAAAGAGGTTATGAAAAACTTATCAATGGATATGGGATATCAAAGGGCAAATCTGACTTGGCCACAGGATCCTTTATTTTATGAATGAGATGGAAATTAATGGTTTAGAAAAGAGAAGTTTAATTCTCAACAAAGGGAATTTGAAAGCATAACTTGAACAATAAAGAGTTATTTGATAGACAGGGCTAACCATGAAATCTAAAAATCACAATTTGAGAAAATAGTGACTTCAAAAAAAAAATTTAAATGAAATCTAAGATTCGGGGAACACCCTATTTCCTCAAAGATTTTATTTCAAATGACTTAGAAAACATAAAATATTCACTGATAATTACGGTCATAGAAGAGGGAACACCTAAATACATCTATGATCACAACTATAAAGACCTTTAAAACAAATTTTCAAGCAAGGACAAAGGGCATGATCAGAACAAACCTCTTTGGCTCACTATAAACAAAGATACCTCAAAGGGAGACTTCAATAACAGCCTTTAAGTGGCAACAGATAAGCAGGGAGAACCATAAATCATGCTGAAACCAACTATTCGAACTATTAGAGAAATAAATGAGCATGAGGACTAAAGAGAGATATTAAAGACTCTAAAATACCTCAGCAGAAGAAAACATAAAACAGTGAAGGATAAACATGGCTAAGGTGCTTCCAAGAGTCATTTCTTAGCCTAAAAATTTCATCCTACTGTAGTAAGAAATTATGGAACAAAATGAAAACAGGAGAAAACATTAAACAGTTCAGAATACTTCACCAACAGCCAAGCTCATGGATCCAATGATAGAGCCTTCTCAAGAACAAGCATGCAACAACATCATCAGGACTTCCAAGACTTCAATTTCTTCTTCAACTTCAACAGACTATGTATTATTTCAGAGAGTTTTAGTATTACAACTAGTGATCAACCAACCTCTATCTCATATTCTTCAGAAGTATTTATAGAAGAAATGAGGAGGTGGAGGAGCTTTTAGGTCTAAAATGAAATAAATTCTATACTAAATGCAGCTCCAAACCTCGAACACCATGCAAGGCTTGAGGCAGGAGAGCATTCAATTATGATTCTGTTTATTTACTCTGTTTTTGTCTTTTTAAACTCAAAGGGCAAAATATTGACTTTGAGGCCTATTTCCTATATTTGTAATATCTTTGTTGATAGTTTTAGAATTTGTTCTTTCTTTGGTAATAACTGTTCAGCTGTATTTAGATAAATATCTTCTGTTTTGGCAATAACAAGGCCTTCTTTGATTGCTTTGAGGCTGCAGGTGTCTTCTGGTAGCTGCAGAGGATTTAATTATCCTCTGATGTGGTAGTGGAGGCTTCTCGGACTAATAGATATTATTGTTTTAACCTTAAACACCTTTAATTTACTTGATTTCTGTGTTTTAGGCTTAATGAAGCCTAATTTCCATCTTCTGGTCTTCAAACTGTCTTTAATTGTGGATCAGGTCTTTGATTAATCAAATTAATGCCTTAATCCTTCCAAAATTGTGTTAAAAATCTTCAAACAGGTTTGCTGCTTTTGATTTTATCCCTGGATATCGATACTCTTTGGCTATGGTGTTTGCTGTGTTTTCATTGTGGTTGCAGGCCCACAGAGGTTATATAAAGGCATCAGTCCTCATGAAAGACTAATAAAACATAATGGGAAAACCCTGAAGAATGATCTCCTTGATGAATAATTGCCTAAGGGATTGTCATCCCTGACCTTCAATTTTCCTTTTAAAACTTTTGAAAAAACAATTAAAACCTACACAAATAAACGAAAAGTTAAGAAAATTCTGCAGGGAAGGCTTAACTGCTTCAGATGGTTTAGGTTAGATCGCAGCCGTTGGATGAAAGCATCCAACAGTGAGGATTAATTTTCCGAGGTCGGAAGGGAGGCAGTTGGATAAATGGTGCAAGAGATTAAGTCAGATCCGTTGATCCGCAGAGATCAACGGTTGAAATCAATCGTGACTATATAAAGTGAAGGGGCAAATTTATAATGAAATAGACAAAAATGCGAAGAAATGGGTGAAAAAACCTTTGGCGGAGGAAAAATGTAGTTAAATTAATTTTGGGGTTTCGGAAATAACCTGGGCCGTCAGATGAGATTAGCCACAAAGATCGACGGTTGAGAATGTTTTAAGAAGTCCCTTGCAGGTTGGGTGGAGGGCGATGAGCTAACGCGAGATTAAACTGGGACAGTTGATCTACAGAGATCAACGGTGGAGATTAAATGCGATGGAATGCAACACAAATGGGGGAAAGCGGTTTCGACCATAGAAGCCATTGTTTTCACATGAAAAAAAGGGAGATAGGCGGTTTTAACTTTTGAACGTGATATGCATTAGAGCCCAACACATGGCTTTTTAAAACCACACATATCGCGTAACTTTGGAGAATTAACTTGCGGGCTTAAAATCACGTGAATTGCACGCTGACCATCAGATATGGGGTCTTAGATCGGATAGATGAGAGGAGAGCGTGATGGCGATGAGATACAAGGGCGATAAGATGGGGGGTAGAGTCTAAGCGGTTTTGATCTGGACCGTTAGATCAAGGAATGAACGGCTGAGATTCGATCTGGAGAAAGGTAGGACCCAAAGGAGTTGGGCCTATCGGGATGATTTTGGAACATTGGATGAATAAAATGAATGGCCTAGATCGAATCTTGGGATCAAAGGAATAAAATATGAGGTGAGGGACGGGCGGAGAATGGGTCAATGTGGGTCGTTGATCTGTAGAGATCAACGACAGAGATTCGCTGAAAAACATTACATAGTGGAGTTTATGAGTTTAACCAAGGGTGTGAGGATTGATCTGGACCATCGAATCTTTGAGTATGAACGGCCTAGATGTAATCGGAAGATTGCGATCGGTAGGGGCAAAAGGAAACAAGCGTCGATGCGATTGAATGAGGACCATTGATCTTAGAACCAGATCAACGATGGGGAATGAATCAGAGGTCCAAAGGCGAAGGGATGGGCTTATGGATCAGAATGATGTGGGCCATCAGATCTGGGCTTGGTAGGGAATATCAATGGCTGAGAAGCCATCGGAAGATTGCCAACCGAGAGAGGGAAATAAAATATTCAAACGGACCCAATGAAATCTCCGATGCGATATTTTGCCGATCGTTGATTGGTTTCGTATCAACAGTTGGGAATGGCTCAACCAATGAACCAGCAGGTTTCGTTTATAATATAAAAAATGGGGCTTTTAATAAAATTCAAATGGAAATTGGCTTCGAGGAGGGTTTATTTACATGTTTTAGCGCCCGATTGAGGGCTATTGTTTTTACAAAGGAAACGAGGGATCGGGGGATATAAAGGAGAGGGGCCAATCGCATCAGGGAATTTTTAAACAACAAAAGAAATGTGCTCGTTGAAAGTTCTTATTACGATTAGCGCTTCGGGACATTAACGCTTGGTTCCAATTCCAAGTTGCATGGTGGGGAAGTGGTTTAGGGCTTTAGCCAAAAAGAGGCTTAGGCCTATAATGTACAAGTGGGTTTTTATGATTTTTTTAAAAGACTTTCAAAGGGTTTGAAAGCTTTTGATAAGGCAAAAAAGGAGTTTTTAAACCATATAAAAGGGGTCTTTATGAAGGGAAGTAGGGAAATAAGGAAAAATAGAGGATTTTTATGAGGTAAAAGGGGATAAAAAGGACGTTAATTTAAGTGGGAGAAGGGGTAAAATAAGGGGAAAAATGGAGTTTTTGCAGCAGTCTTTTCTTCAGGAAAAAAATAGATTTTCAGTTTTAAAAGGGAAACAGTAGTGAAGATTAACTAAAGTATTAGTTATCTTCATAAAAACTTCAAGAATGATGGGTTCTCAAAGGAGCATTATCTCTTGGAGTTTTGAAGAACAAAATTATCCACCTCTTGGTATAACAAAATTTATAGGTGGCTAACAGTGGCTCCACTTGGGGAAGACTACTGGTTCTTTTAGGTGTCTAGAACCTCAGCTGTAAATCTTTGGCTTTCATTAAACCAGTGTCTTAATCCATTTGACAACAACCTTTCTTTTTGATGATCTCTGCAGCAATTCGAAATAATGAAATTCTATCAAAACAATCATGTCTACCTACCCATTCCTAATGATCCTAACATTTTTTCGTCTTTTCAGAGTGCATTTAGACTAGCAAACTCTCTTCAACAAAATTTTATTCTTTTGAAAAAAAGGAAAATAATATAAGTATAACCTTATTTCTCCATGAACTCAGTTTAAACAGTCGAGTTCATAAGCTTCTCTACCTAACTACTGTCTGTCAGGATTAGACTGTCTAATAGAATTTCATTCTCTAAATTCAAAAACAGAAATTTAAAAGAAAACAAGTCGGGATTGAATAGTCCAACTTGTAGCTGATCTATGGCATAAAAACAAGCTGCACATAGATTGTTATTTTGCAGAAAATTTAAAACAAAATGCGAAGGCTTAAGATCTAAAAAATTAAAACTTCCTTCACCATCTCTTCAGCTCTGATTTTGAATTTATTTGAGTTGTCTTTTCTCTCATACTGGTTCAAGTTTTGGGCCTGTTTGAACCAGTTTTCTTTCACTATCAAAGGTTTAAGTTTTGAGCATGTTTGAACCTTCTTTCTTCTAACCTAATCTATCTTACTGATAAGCCAAGATTATGTTGTCTGGCTGACCTATTCACTAACCTATCAACAGAAAATTTAAAACTAATTAGTCATGATTAGGCTGTATGACTGACTAGGAGTGTGTTTTCTAGGAGTGGCATTTGAACTTGCGCACTTTTAGATTTTGTTTCTCTTTTTGGTATGGGGTTGTACCTTTTTCGTTTTACAATTTTCCCTCTTTTCTCTTTTCTATTGTTTTTGTATTTTTATTTTTCTAACTTTGAATGCAATGTTCAGACTATGATATTTACAATGAAAAATAAAATGCTATGAAACTCATGAATTTTCGCAGAAGTAATGCTTTAGCATCCTACCATTGACAGGACCTCCATACAGATCTTCTCCATTCAATTCATTCAAGAAAAATGCATTGTGACCCCTCTCAACATGAATAATATAGGGCCCTTTCCACAAGTTCTCAAACTTGCCATGTTTTCCCTTCTCTTCTCTTCTTGAATCCCATTTAAGAACAACATTTTCAACTTGGAAATTGTTTGCCTTAGTCCTCTTATCAAATAGATTCTTTATATTTTCTTGGAATAACTATGTTCTTTCATAGACTTCTTCTCTGGTCTGTTGTAAATGGATTGTTTGGTTGATTCTCCTCTGCATATCATTCTCTTCAATCTGTACTTCTTGAAAGAGTTTCATGATTAGAACTCCTAATGAGGTGGGGAAGACTGCATCCATGCCATAGACCAGTTGATAGGGGGACATATTTATTGACTTCTTTGTAGTTAACCTATCAGCCCATAAGGCATGAACTAGCTTACTGTGCCATGATTTTTTATTTTGCTCCAATAGCTTTTTGATGATATTGATGAGGCTTTTGTTGGAAGATTCAGCTAATCCATTTCCTTGGGGATACTAGGCAGTAGAATGGCCCAAGGTAATTTGGTATTTGTAACAGAAATCAACCATTTTCTTAGATTTAAAAGTAGCAACATTATCTGTTATGATTTTTCTGGGACAACCAACTATGGATAGGATACTTGTTTCAAGGAACTTGATAATGACAGAGTCATTATCATTTCTATAGGGTATAGCTTCTATCCACTTGGTAAAGAAGTCAGTGGCCATGAAGATCCACTTATGTCGGGCTGAGGAAGATGGGTGAATTTCCCCAATGAAGTCTAAACCCCATTGTTGAAAAGGTGCCTCAACTCTAATAGGATGTAATGGTAAGGGAAGGAGTTTTCTTTTGCCATCAAAAATTTGACACTTGTGGAAAGACATGACTAACTTCTGAGTGTCTTGGAAAAGGGTAAGCCAAGAGTGACTAGATCTAAGAGTTTTGTTTGCTATGACCTTCCAGTAGAGGTATCCTCCACATTCTCCTTGATGCAACTCATGCATGATCTTTCCTGCATCATCTTCAAGTAAACATTTAAGCAAAATTCCAACAACATTTTTCCAATATAATACCCCATCTAGGATGCAATAACTCAGAGCTTTTTGTTTCAAAAATATAGCTTTAGTTTTTGAAAAAGAAGGAGGGGCATTCAAATATAAAAGCACATAAATAATGTTAGCATACCAAGGAGAATTCAGAAATGTTTCTTTAATGAAAGGAGTAGTAGATTCTTCTGTTTCTTCCAACACATCTACCATATTCATGTCTAGTGCTTGGAAGTTAGACTCAGACATAAGTTTTGCTAATCCTTGCCCTTTAACTAATTTGGTAGGCCTGATTTCTAAGTCATATTCAAGAATGGTTGCAATCCATTTTCCCCTTTTACCATCAGGGTCTTGACTTAGGATGTCCTCGACAACAGTATGTGGAACAAAAGAAATTATGTGAGAGTGTAAAATATAGACTCTAAAATCCTTTAATGCTTTCACTAATGCTAAGGCTTTCTTCTCCATGACATTATATTTTAGAGGAGCATCTCTTAAGGCCCTACTAAAGAAGGCTATTGGTTGTTCTTGCCCCAAGTCATTCTTTTGAAGTAAAATTGCAGCTATTATATGCTCAAATGCAAAAGAAAAGATATAAAAGTCTTTAGTGAAATCTAGACTAATCAAGACTGGTGTTTGAGTAAGAGCTTGTTTGACTAGCTCGAATGATTGTTTAGTTGGTAAATTCCATTTTACACCTACATCTTTCTTAAGCATGTTTGTAATTTTTTTTAATAGCTTAGCAGGGTTGGGGATAAATATTCTCAAAAAATTAATCTTTCCAATGAAAGATTGTAATTATTTGAGGCTTCTTGGATGGTTGATCTGTAATATGCCATCTATCCCTGTAGGGTCTATTTTGATTCCCTCTTCTGAAATTATATGGCCAAGAAGTTTACCTTCTTGGAGACCAAAGAGTGTCTTCTTGGGATTCAATGACAAGCCAAATTTCCCACACTTCTCAAAAACTTTTCTCAAGTGAATCAAATGTTCTTCATCAGTTTCGAGAAAACAGTTATGTCATCAAGGTAAATGATTATGAAATATCCAATATCTTCAGAGAAGGCTATGGCCATGGCCCTTTGGAAGGTGGCCCCTGAATTCATCAATCTGAAAGGCATTTTGACATACATAAAGGTGCCCCAAGGTGTGGTAAAAGCAGTTTTGATTTGATCACATGGGAGCACTAACACCTGGTTGTAACCCGAGAACCCATCTAAGAGTGATATCCTTTTTGACCCAACTACCCTTTAAATTATATGGTCCATTTTGGGTAAGGGGTAGTTTTCTTTTAGAGAGGCTCTATTTAAATTTTTGAAGTCAATACGGAGCCTGATTTCCCCTGTCTTCTTTCTAACAGAAACTAAGTTTGATACCCATTCTGAATATCTAATTGGTACTATGATCCCAACATCATGCATATTTTCAATTTCTACCTTAACTAAAGGTAGTAAAAGAGGGTTTATTCTCCTTAGTTTTTGTTTAAATGGCTTTTGATTTTCCTTAAGAGGGATTTTGTGCTGAATTATGCTGGTATCATAAGATTTCAGGTCTTTGTACCCCCAAGCAAACACATCTCTAAATTCTTTGAACAGCTCTATGTATTGCAATTTTATGTGAGTTGGGAGAGTGCTAGACAATTTAATCATTTTGGGTTCTGTTAGGCTGCCTATGTTATGTTCTTCTATATTCGTTTCCACAAGCTCCATTCTTGGTTCTTTGGCTACATCATTAAAGTTGAAAAGGTGTTCTAAAGGTGTGAGACCTCTCAGAATTGTATCGCTCTTGCATTGTAAAACTTCCAAGTCTTCTTGGTCTGTGTTGTCAATTAACTCTGCTTCAAAAGGATTCTCACAATGATTTATATTAGCAAAATAGGTCATTTCAACTTCTGGGATTTTTTCAATATACAAACAGTTTTCTTTATGGCTGATTTCTGATATTGGTATGTCGAAATCATTTTCTGATTTTAAGAAATCATCTATGTGTTTTTCAGAATCAAACACTTGCCAATGATCTTCATTATCAGGCACTACAGGCCTGTGTTTTACCTTTACACTAAGCTGCTCATTTATCTCAGGTATTTGGTAGTTGCTCGCATTGAAAGCGAGTTCATTTGCAAGATGATTTAGTGCTCTAGGAATGAAAATAATTTCATACTTTTCAAAGGTTTTAAATAAATCAAGGGCAACATTCTGATATTCCCTATGCCTTGGATTTCTAGCTGAGTATTCTCCTTTGATTTGTCTTATGATAAGGTCATAATCTCCTAAGATTGATATCTTTTGGGCTTCTAATTGTTTAAGCAATTGTAAGCCTAGGAGAAGTGCTTCAGACTCAGCAATATTGTTAGTGCATGGGAAATCTAATTTATATGAAAAACTCATATTCGTATTTTGAATCCACACACCTGCCCCTGCACTTTTTTTATTACAGGATCCATAAAATTTTATTGTCCAAAATATATTTGCCTCATTTTCATTTTCTTGTTTCTGTTGATTACCAACATTTTGTATCTAATTTGAGGGAAGTTCTGATTGTTCTGGTAAACTGGTTGGGTCTATGTTTTCCTTTTCTTCATTATACAAGATAAAAGAATCTAAACTTGATTGAATAGAGTAGATTGGAGAGTTGTTTGGTTTAGCTATGCTGCTCACCATGTCTTTCATGTGGGATTCCCTATATAATCTTATGTTTTGGTTAAAAACAAGGATGGTGGCATAAGACATGTCCATTTGAAGGCTTCCCTGAAGTTTTTCTCCACATGATCTTGAAAAGAGCATGCCATACTTAAGGGGAATGTCAGCTACAACTATGTCCATTACTAGACTCTTAGCAGGGATTTGAGATAAGTTAACACATAAATATTTGATTAAACCCAAAAATTTGACTCTACTTGAGTCAAAGGAATAAAAATCTTTGTATGGTTTAGAAATTTCTAAGCCTAAGCTTTCCATTACTACCTTGGGCATTAGATTGTGTGAAGCTCCAGAATCTAACATGGCATTGTGTAAAATTTTCTCATGTATGTTCAAACTAACATAGAAGGGAGGGACAACCCCTTCTTGGTATTTTCCTTCAACTTCTGGACCAAACAACAACTCAGGCTTCTCATCTGTCAAGTTTAAGGTGTCAGTATCACTTCCTAAGTTCAAATCTTTTAAAACCTGGTTTTTGTACACTTCTTGGATTACTAGTTTAGCTAGAGGGATGGTAATTTTTATCTTTGCAATCTCTCCCTCAAGGCTGAAGGGAACAATTGATTTGGTAATATTTACATCTGTCTTTTCAATCGAATTCCTTTCAGCAATTTTGATTTTCTGAACCTTTTTTGGACTGGTAATTGGGATAGTTTTTTTAGGACCACTAGCTGAAGTGCTAGGGGTACTCTGTTCAACATTTGGTTGGCTATTTTTCTCTTTGTTTAAATCTAGTTTTTTAGCCAAAATGATAGGTTTGTATTTTGTCTTCTTAGGCTGACTTTCTGCGTTTTTCTTGACAGCAGTGCTAGTTTTCTTATCTTTTGAATTTTCTATGTTCTCTTTGCTTCTAAGATCATATTGTTTGTGTACCTCCATGATTGCATTTTCAAACCCCAATCTATAATCATCAGAATCTTCATAGGTGTTCGTATTTTGATCAGAGAAGAAACCTTGTTCTTCTTCAGTGAGGAAAACATCATCCCCGTTGTCTGATCCAATCAATTTTACATGAGCTTCTCCCAACCTCTCCATCTCCCTATCTTCCTCATATTTATCCACATAGTTTTGTTGGAAGGGAGGTCTAACCTGTTGGTCACTTTCTTTTTGCTTATCTTGATTGTTTTCTCTTCTATAATTCTAATTTCTATTTCCATTTTGGTTGTTTTGAGGTTCTCTTGGTGGCTCTCTATCATTTAAGTTGATCTTTTCGAGCATCGTCTCCATCACCTTCACTAGGTTGTCAATTTTTGTTTCAGAAGTAGAGGTTGAGGGTACCATGTCATCTTTATAAGTTACCCTCTTCTCTGATCTCAACCTATTTCTCTTCTCAATTATGTTTGCTTCTATGCTCAAAAATCCCTTTTGCATGTCTTCTAATGTTAAGTAATATCTCTCCCTTAGCTGATAAGCCATTTCAGCATCAAAACCTTCAGGGTATCTTACGAAGGCCATGCCTTGGGGAGGTTTCATGTGAGGTGGAAGAGTATTGTAAACACTGTTAAACCTAGTGGAGTAGTCATGAACACTCTCCCCTTGATTTCTTTTGAGACTACTATACTCTGCTAGCATTTGGAGAGGGTTCTTTTTCATTTCCTATTTGTTGATGAATGTTTGATGCAAAGCGGGGAGATCATTGATGCTGTTAGGAGGTAAGTTTTCAAACCACTTCTTCACATCTCCTCCTAAACTTTGGGTGAAGATCCTCATCTTAACATTTGTTCCTTCTATCTCCATGTAATCAAATGCATCTTCCATCCTATCTACATGATGTTGAGCTGTTGTAGACTCTTTTCCAATGAAATGAGCAATTTTGGATTGGTACTCATTTGGTAAGGGAAGCAGAGGTTGTGGTAACACTAATGGGGCATACCATGTTGCCATGGATGGAAAGAAAGGTGGATTTGCAAGAGGTGGATTTACAAGAGTGAAAGTGGGCTAAAGAGGAGTGTTTGCACAGTGGTAGTATGCATTGGAGTGGAAGAAACAATTGGGCCAGCAAACTGGTTTTGAGCAAATTTTTTATGGAAAAGGCTAAAGTGATGAAGAAGCTGGGAATCAGGAGGAGTGGAAGGTGAGGCTTCTCTACTAAAGATCTGTTGCAAATCTGCAATGTCAAGATTAGTTTGGTTTAAATCGCCTTGAGATCTAGTTCTAAAGATATTCCTTGTATGATGTAAATCAAAGTGTGAATCCTCTAAGACAAGAAGGTTTTCAGGGATAGATTTTGTTCTTAAGAGGCTCCTATTAGTAGCTGATTTTTCAGACTTAGAAGTTAGCCACAGAATTCTCTCTAGATTGTCAACTATTAAAGGAGGATTTGGGTCTGGATGGGGTCTAGTGTTGATCCTATGTGAAGCCAAATTGATTTTCAAAAATGAGAGAGATTAAATTTTTAGGGACTGTTTTTGGGAGTCTTACTTCTCATGATGTATTATCTAGTATGGGACTAGGCTTCTAAACTTCTTCAAGGCTGGTTAACACAGTCCTAAAGAGATCTGGAGACCTAGATGAGTAATAGGCCTACTAGGGCTAGTGGAGTCATCAGGTGGAAACTATTTAGCTTCTAGGAAGGTAAAATATTGGATGGTTTCACCACCATGTTTATTATGAAGCCAAACTGAAATTTTTTTGGGTTTTTCTAAGTTTTTAGTCCTATGGGTTATGAGAGTGTCATAAATCTGATTTAACACTTAGTTAAGGTGTCAAGAACATACAGAGTTCACTCTTATGGCTTGGTAATTGATTCTTTCAAGGTTTGATAAGGTTCTATGAGAATCCTAAGGGTTACTTAGTTTGTCACTGATTAAAATAAGTCCTATCAGGATTACCATTTTGTTAGGTAGTGCTTGAATAACGCTACTTATGTTATACTAGAAAGGGAGTGTTTTGCTTTAAATATTTTACTCAGTGTCCCACCATGATCACCATTATGTTGGTATCCCGTGTTTTGATAGTTTAAATCAAAATACAAGGAAACATCAAAACCAATATTTAGAGTTAAAGGATCTAGTCCTCCTGCTCTCAGAGAGGGATCGCTCAAATTGTTTGTTTTTTGCAAAGGTTTATCTTGTGTGCTTTGAGTATTGTTTTTAGACTAGTTATTAAGTGCAAGTGTTTGTTTGGTTGGATTGATACAACAGAACATAAAAGGTCTAGGAAAGATAGATAGAAAGGGGAAATGTCAGTTTTCTTGGGAAATGGAGTCAAAAAGAGGTTATGACAAACTTATCAATGGATATGGGATATCAAAGGGAAAATCCAACTTGGCCGCAGGATCCTTTAGTTTATGAAAGAGATGGACATTAATGGTTTAGAAAAGAGAAGTTTAATTCTCAACAAAGGGAATTTGAAAGCATAACTTGAACAATAAAGAGTTATTTGATAGACAGGGCTAACCATGAATTCTACAAATCACAATTTGAGCAAATAATGACTTCAAAACAACTTTTAAAATGAAATATAAGATTCAGGGAACACCCTATTTCCTCAAATATTTTATTTCAAATGACTTAGAAAACATAAAAGATTCACTGATAATTACGGTCATAGAAGAGGGAACACCTAAATACATCTATGATCACAACTATAAAGACCTTTAAGACAAATGTTCAAGAAAGGACAAAGGGCATGATCAGAACAAACCTCCTTGGCTCACTATAAACAAAGATAATTCAAAGGGAGACTTCAATAATAGCCTTTAAGTGGCAACAGACAAGCAGGGAGAACCATAAATCATGTTGAAACCAACTATTCAAACTATTAGAGAAATAAACAAGCATGAGGACTAAAGAGAGAGATTAAAGACTCTAAAATACCTCAGTAGAAGAAAACATAAAATAGTGAAGGATAAACAGGTCTAAGGTGCTTCTAGGATTCATTTCTTAGCCTAAAACTTTCATCCTACTGTAGTAAGAAATTATGGAACAAAATGAAAACAGGAGAAACCATTAAATAGTTCAGAATACTTCACCAACAGCTAAGCTCATGGATCCAATGATAGAGCCTTCTCAAGAACAAGCATGAAACAATATCATCAGGACTTCCAAGACTTCAATTTCTTCTTCAACTTCAATAGACTATGTCTTATTTCAGAGAGTTTCAGTATTACAACTAGTGATCAACCAACCTCTATCTCATCTTCTTCAGAAGTATTTATAGAAGAAATGAAGAGGTGGAGGATTTTTTAGGTCTAAAATGAAATATAGTCTATACTAAATGCAGCTCCAAACCTCGAAAACCATGCAAGGCTTGAGGCAGGAGAGCATTGAATTATGATTCTATTTATTTACTCTGTTTTTGTCTTTTTAAACTCAAAGGGAAAATATTGACTTCGAGGCCTGTTTCTTATCTTTGTAATAACTCTGCTAACAGTTTTAGAATTTGTTCTTTCTTTGGTAATAACTGTTCAGTTGTCTTTAGATAAATATCTTCTGTTCTGGAAATAACTAGGCCTTCTTTGATTACTTTGAGGCTGCAAGTGTCTTCTGGTAGCTGCAGAGGATTCAATTAGCCTCTGATGTGGAAGTGGAGGCTTCTCAGACTGATAGATATTATTGTTTTAACCTAAAACACCTTTAATTTACTTTAGTTCTGTGTTTTAGGCTTAACAAAGCCTAACTTCCATCTTCTGGTCTTCAAACTGTCTTTAATTGTGGATTAGGTCTTTGATTAATTGAATTAATGCCTTAATCCTTCCAAAACTGTGTTAACAGTCTTCAAACAGGTTTTCTACTTTTGATTTTATCCCTGGATACTGATACTCTTTGGCTGTGGTGTTTTCTGTGTTTTCATTTTGGTTGCAGGCGCGTAGAGGTTATATAAAGGCATCAGTGCTCATGAAGGACTGATAAAACATAATGGGAAAACCCTACAGAATGATCTCCTTGATGAATAATTGCCTAAGGGATCGTCATCCCCGGCCTTCAATTTTCCTTTTAAAACTTTTGAAAAAATCATTAAAACCTGCACAAATAAACGAAAAGTTAAGAAAATCCTGCGAGGAAGGTTTAACTGCTTCAGATGGTTTAGGTTAGATCACAACCGTTGGATGAAAGCATCCAACGACGAGGATTACTTAGCCGAGGTCGGAAGGGAAGCGGTTGGATAAACGGTGCAAGAGATTAAGTCAGATCCGTTGATCCGTAGAGATCAACGGTTGAAACCAATCGTGACTATATAAAGCGGAGGGGCCACTTTATAATGAAATAGACGAAGAAATGGGTGAAAAAACCTTTGGCGGAGGAAAAATGAAGTTAAATGAATTTTGGGGTTTCGGAAATAACCTGGGCCATCGGATGAGATCGGCCACAAAGATGGACGACTGAGAATGTTTTAAGAATTCCCTTGGAGGTTGGGTGGAGGGCGATGAACTAACGTGAGATTAAACTGGGACCGTTGATCTGCAGAGATCAATGGCGGAGATTAAACACAATGGAATGCAACATAAATGGGGGAAAACAGTTTTAGCCATAGAAACCACTACTTTCGCGCGACAAAAAGGGAGACATGCAGTTTTAAATTTTTGAACGTGATATGTGTTAGAGCCCGACACGTGGCTTTTTAAAACTGCCCATATCGCGTAACTTTGGAGAATTAACTTGCGGGCTTAAAATCACGCGAAACTGCGCACTGACTGTCAGATCTGGGGTCTTAGATTGGACGATTGAGAGGAGAGCACGATGGCAATGAGATACATGGGCAATAAGATGTGGGGCAAAGTCTAAGTGGTTTTGATTTGGATTGTTAGATCAGAGAATGAACGGTTGAGATTGGATCTGGAGAAAGGTAGGACCCAAAGGAGTTGGGCCTATCGGGATGATTTTGGACCATCGGATGAATGGAATGAACGGCCCAGATCGAATCTTGGGATCAAAGAAATAAAATATGAGGTGAGGGGCGGGCGGAGAATGTGTCAATGTGGGCCATTGATCTGCAGAGATCAACGACGGAGATTCATCGAAAAACATTACACAGCGGAGTTTATGAATTTAACTAAGGGTCTGAGGACTAATCTGGACCGTCAGATCTTTGAGTATGGATAGCCCAGATGCAATAGGAAGATTGTGATCGGCGGGGGAAAAATGAAACAAGCGCCGATGCGATTGAACGAGGATCGTTGATCTTAGAACCAGATCAACGGTGGGGAATGAATCGGAGGTCCAAAGGTGGAGGGATGGGCTTATGAATCAAAACGATGTGGGTTGTTGGATCTGGGCCTGCCAGGGAAGATCAATGGCTGAGAAGCCATTGGAAGATTGCCAATCGGGAGAGGGCAATAAAATATTCAAACGAACCCAATGAAATCTCCAATGCAATATTTTGCCAATCATTGATTGGTTTTGTATCAACGGTTGGGAATGGCTCAACCAATGAACCGGCAGGTTTCATTTATAATATAAAAATGGGGCTTTTAATAAAATACAAAGGGAAATTGGCTTCGGGGAGTGTTTATTTACATGTTTTAGCGCCCGATTGCGGGCTCTTGGTTTTACAAAGGAAACGAGGGATCGGGGGATATAAAGGAGAGGGGCCAATCACATCAGGGAATTTTTAAACAACAGAAGAAATGCGCTCGTCGAAAATTCCAATTTGCGATTAGCACTTCAGGAAATTAACACTTGGTTCTAGTGCCAAGTCGCATGGTGGGGAATTGGTTTAGGGCTTTAGCCAAAAAGGGGCTTAGGCGTATAATGTACAAGTGGGTTTTTATGATTTTTTTAAAGACTTTCAAAGGGCTTGAAAGCTTTCAATAAGGCAAAAAAGGAGTTTTTAAACCTTATAAAAGGGGTCTTTATGAAGGGAAGCAGGGAAATAAGGAAAAATAAAGAAATTTTATGAGGTAAAAAGGGATAAAAAGGAGGTTGATTTGAGTGGGAGAAGGGGTGAAATGATGGGAAAAATGGAGTTTTTTCAGCAGTGTTTTCTTCAGGAAAACAATAGAATTTCAGTTTTAAAATGGAAAAAGCAGTGAAGATTAACTAAAGTATTTATTATCTTCATAAAAACTTCAAGGATGATATATTCTCAAAGGAGCATTATCTCTTGGAGTTTTGAAGAAAAAAATTAGCCACCTCTTGGTATAAAAAAATTTATAGGTGGCTAACATGTACTAAGGCTAGCTTTCGAGCTTCGAAGCTTGAGTTGGATCTGTAGTGAGAATTCAGGGGTGCATTTTCTCATTGCTCTTTCCACGGTTTTGCTTGTAGTGGTCAGTGGTGTGACTGCAAACATGGAGATGCACAGGGAGAGACCTGACTAATGATACGGTGGACAGATATGGCTGAGGTTGTTATTTGTTGGACAATTGTTTAGTCTGTAGTAACCACCATTGTATAAGTTTAGAGAACCAATTTTAGAGTTGTGAGGCTGATGTGAGAAATTAAGCAGTGTGGTATGGCTACATGGTAGAGAGGTGTATCCACATCTCCGACATGGTTGAATTAGAGTGATATATAGACTTGTGCAGAAAATCAATGTTGAAACACGGAGAAGAGGAACATCATTGTTGAAACCCACTGATAAATGGTGGTTTCCAACTGATGACTTACGGTGCATATGGAGTAAGGTGTTATGTCAAAAGAATTGATGTGAAACTTGTGTAGTTGCAGTGAAGGAGATGGACAAACTTGGAGCCACTATATAAGTTTTTTGGCATTCGCTTGGAATTTTCTTGGACCCCATAATACAAGTTGTCCATTATAAGCCATGCAGAAGATGGGTTTGCTTGATGCTTTTTAGGCCAGCCGTGTGACATATTTGTTGCAAGAAGAGCTTGTTTCACAAAAAAGTGGTGTGTTGTCTTCACAAATAAGTTGAAGCATTTTTTTTTCTAATTATAAAGGGGGAAACGACCATTGCAGAAAGTGATAGATCTCAATTGCATGTATATCGCTGGGTGATTGTCTGATGAAAGCCATAGAGAGGAGAAACTTGTTGCACTGAAGGAGAGGCAAAATCCTTTTTGTAGCATAGTTGGATCAATTGTGAAGAATTCAGGTGAAGTAATTAAGGGTGAAGAGATCTCTTGATTTGAAAAATTGTTGCCTTTGTGTGAAGTAATGAAGGTTCATTGTATGCGTGTACAGAAATTGTTTAAGTATCTTCATCCTTGTTTATTGTAGGAAAAGACTCTAGCCCAAAATATGTTATCCAAATATCTCCATGACATTTGAGATAATGGTTAAATGAATCAAATAGTGGCTCTTTACTCTTGTTTTATATTTTCATCGATCTAGAAGTTGCTAAGCGGATATTACATGTGGTGAGTGTGTAGAATTATTATGAATAGAGAGAAATGAAACCATTGATATTGTTCTATAGTTGTGCCTGCGTGGACCTTCCTGGAGTAATGAGGAGCTACGTGTAGCTCAGTTGAGTGCTAAGTATGTGTAAAACCATGAGATTCATTATACAACAAGATTGGAAAAAAATATGCATAGAGAAGAGCCACTGATTTTTGTTTTTCTTATGATTTTTCAATCTCTTCAACGCATTAATTTGTTGTCTAGTGGAGCCATAAAGATCTTAGGAGAGCACTATCCATGTGTGAGCTAGTGGACTATTATCAAGACTACCAACGATGGAGAATTGTGTTGTAGTGAAGGAGTGTTTAGAGGTTGCCAAATTTGGTTGTTGGAAATTATGAATAAACTCACGATAGAGGGATGTGTTCCCCCACAACACAGAGAATGCAATTTTGCAGAAATAAAATTCATACACAGACAGGCAGAGCATGAAACACAGGAGAGGAATACATTTTCAATTTATTCAACTCTTCTATTTCATTCTTCTCTTCTCTTTAAAACATATGAAATTACATGCGTTTATACAAAATGGCCGAAGCCTACAATTCAATGCAATTCAATGTTAGATCAAATGGAAATCCATAAAATCATCCTTCTGCCTATTCTGATGCTTATACATGACACAACGTATAGAAAAATCATAAACACGGACTTGAAATATTATGGGTTCCAACTCTGAAAACTGATTGCATCCATGTCCTCCATCGCAAATTGCACATCGACGATTATAACTTTTAACATTGCGCGCTTACGAGAAAACTTAAACCTTTGCGATTGTGATGTGCGATGACATGATCACATCGTAACTTAACATGTTTACTTTGCAAACGCTACCCACCTGAGCTTGTGGCTGCTACCCTCCTGAGCTTGTAGGCGCTTAAAAGATAAGTCTTAAATGTTGCGAAGTGCGAAGTTGTGGGCAGTCAAAAACGATAAGTGCGAAATACGAAATGTAAGGTATAAAGAAAAAAAAAGGTTTGCAGCGGTCGGTAATGTGGTCTTCTCTCTAAAACATATGAAATTACATGCGTTTATAAAAAATGATCGAAGCCTGCAATTCAATGCAATTCAATGCTGGATAAGACAAAAATCCAAAAAATCATCCTTATGCCTGTTCTAATGTTTATACACGACACAATGTACAAAAAACACATAAACACGGACTTGAAATATTATGAGTTCCAACTCTGACAACTCATTGCATCCATGTCCTCCATCACAAATTGCACATCGGCGATTATAACTTTTAACATTGCGTGCTTATGAGAAAAATTAAACCTTTGCGATTGCGATGTGCAATGTCATGATCGCATCGCAACTTAACATGTTTACTTTGCAGACGGTACCCACCTAAGCTTGTGGGTGCTACCCTCCTGAGCTTGTGGGTGCTTAAAAGGTAAGTCTTAAATGTTGCAAAGTGCGAAGTTGCGGGCGGTCAACAACGGTAAGTGCGAATTATGAAATGTAAGGTATAAAGCAAAAAAAAAAGGCTTGCAGCAGTTGGTAATGCGGTGAGATTTTTATTGGGTGTCACCAAATTGCATCGACGGAGGAATAATTTTCGGCAAAGCGTTTAAGAGTTAAATGCCAAATGTTGCAGGCTGCGGTATGTGGGAAAATGAGGTAGGTCAATAGCAGAAAGTAATTAAACTAAATAACAAAGGTTTGTGGCAAAAAAAATTGTGGTAAGGTATATGGTGGGTCCTCCTGATATCGCATCGGTGGAAAAATAACTCCAGCCAAAGGCTTAAGTGGTAAACCAAAAATCCTGCGAGCTGCGAAGCTGCAGGAAACGATAAGTCAACAATGGTGGTTTAATAAATTAACGCGGAGTATGGCTGTGGGTACTCTGTTTCAGATATTGCATGAAAATTCCTCGGATTTGAAAACTGGGTTGTGTCCTTCCCCGCAAAAAACATTCAATTGAGGTGTGGGCTGCTACCACTCTTTGTTCATGGTGGTGGTTGGGAGTATTTCCAATAGTCCACGTTAATCACAACTAACGCCATCAATCATTCCCAGACACTGTCTGAGATAAACAAAAAATTTCTGTCCCAGTGGCTTTGTGAGGACATTAGCAAGCTGTTCTTCTAACCTGCAATGCTGCAAAACAATTTCACCATTATTAATTAATTCTCTTATGAAATGATATTTGGAATCTATATGTTTTTTTCTCTTGTGGAAAACATAATTCTTTGACAATGGAATTGTTGAGTTGTTATCACATAAAATTGTGGTTCCTTTCTCTTGTTCATGACATAAATCCCTTAGCATCCTTCTGATCCAAACTGCTTGACATGCTGTTGTTGTTGCTACTACATATTCAACTTTTGTTGTTGATAATGAAACTATTGGCTGCTTCTTGGAAGCCCATGAAATGGCTCCCGATCCCAAATGAAAAACGTACCCTGATATGCTCTTTCTGTCATCAACACTTCCATCCCAATCATTGTGAGTGTAACCAATCAGCTTAAAATTATCAGTTTCAAAGTATAGAACACCATACTCATTTGTTCCATTTACATACCTCAGTATTCTCTTTCCTTCTTACCAATGTGTCTCCTTGGGTGTCTCCATGAATCTCAATATTGAACTTACTGCATACTTTATATCAGGCCTAGTGGCAGTCAAATATATTAAACTACCAACTATGCTTTTGTACAATGTCGGATTAACATTCTTGCTGCAATCTTCCTTGCTCAACTTCAACCCCATGACAGTTGGAGTTGATGATGGCTTGTTGTTCTGCATATTGAACCTTTTTAAAATTTATGCAACATACTTTTCTTGGGAGATAAAAATTCCCTTTTCTGTTTTTTTTACTTCTATGCCAAAAAAAATATCTTAGAAAACCCAATTTAGTCTTTTCAAACTCACTTTTCATTACTTCTTTGAAATCAGCAATGAGAGAAACATAATTTCCTGTAAAAATAAAATCATCTATATACAAAACAACAATAAGTATCTTACCATAATTTTTTTTTATGTAGAGTGCGGGTTCACCATCACATTTTTCAAACCCATTGTCCATCAGGTAACCATCAATCCTGTTGTACCATGCTCGTGGTGCTTACTTCAACCCATAAAGAGCTTTCTTCAACTTACACACCTTGTGTTCTTGGCCTTCTATCTCATAGCCAGAAGTTTGTTCAACATACACCTCCTCTTTTAGCACTCCATTCAATAATGTTGACTTCACGTCCATTTGATAAAATTTCCACTTTTTTTGTGCTACTATGGACAACATTGTCCACAATGTCTCCATCCTTGAAACTGGTGCAAAGGTTTCCTCATAGTCACTTCCTTGTTGCTTCTTCTATCCTTTGACAACTAGCCTTTCTTTTTGCATTTCTATCTTGCCTTCAATGTTTCTCTTGGTCTTGTAAACCCATTTTACTCCAATAACTTATTTTCCTTGTGGGAGGTCCACTAACTCCCATGTGTCATTCTTTTCTATTGTTCCTATCTCTTCATTCATTGCTTCAATCCACTTCTCTTCTTTTACTACATCTTAAAAATGGATTGGGTCATCAACATGAGAAATAAAGAAAATAAAGAATTTAGACTAGCATTATTATCAACTTCTTCTTGCTCATAAATTTCACTTAAATTTTTTAATCTTGGTATTCTTGTATTTGCTGAAGATGTGCTTGGAGTTGCACTTGAACTCGAGGGAGTTTCTGATCTCTGTGGTGTGCTTGGAGAAGCACTTCCTTGATTTCTCAATGTTGTTCTATTGCTTGCTTGTGGTGTGCTCTATTGAACTTCTATGGGTGGAGGAGGAGCCATCGTTGAGGAGTTTCTTTCCGCAATCAATTCCTCTTTGTCTTCATGTGAAATACATGTCTTCAGATTTACAGTTTTCTCTAAACTTCCATCCCAAGCTTCTTCTTATATGAACTGAACATCTCTGTTGATGATTACTTTCTTGGTTGATGGATTATAGAGCTTGTAAGCCTTGGATTCATCATTGTATCCAATAAATATACATGTCTCCCCCTTTTTGTCCAAATTCTTCCTTAACTGATCCGGGACATGTGCATATGCCAGACATCCAAACAATCTCATGTGGGTGACAAATTTCTTTGGTCCACTCCATGATTCTTCTAGAACTTTGTTCATAACACTTTTGGTTAGACATCTATTTAAGATATAAGCTACACAACTGACATCTTTTGCCCAATACTCATTTGGAAAATGATTTTCCTTCACCATACTTCTCACCATGTCCATGATGGTCCTTTTCTTTCTTTTTGCAACACCGTTTTGTTGAGGTGTATACCTTGTGGTAAATTTATTCTGTATTCCATGCTCCCTATAGAAAAGGAAGTCTTTGGAGATATATTCTCCACCTTTGTCAATTCTGAACACTTTTATGTAGTGTCCACTTTGCTTCTCAACAAGAGCTTTGAGGTGGTAGAACTGTTCAAACACTTCACTTTTCTATTTTAGGAAATATACCCATGTCCTCCTTGTGTAATCATCTATAAATGTCAACATATAATGACTGATAGCTAATGGTGACGTTTTCATTGGTCCACATAAATCTGAGTGGAAAATATCTAAGGGTGCCTTTGCCCTTATGCTCTTTCCTACTGGAAATGATTCACTGTGTTGGTTTCCCAAGATGCAACCTTCACATAGGTTTTCTGGTTTCTATATGAGTGGTAATCCCTTTACCATGCCTTTTCTATGCAAAAAAATCAAACCTTCGAAATTGAGATGTCCAAATCTCAAATGCCATAACCAGTTCTCATCTTTCACTTCTTGAAATATTTCTTGTGTGACAGCTGCTACAACACCTCCTTCCTTCATGTCTAATCTGATCTTGAGAGGAAACATTCTATTGCTTGTCATATGCACTTTTGCAATGAGCTGTCTACTTGGAGGTATATCCATGATTGTGCACACATTATTTAAAAAAAATACACTGTAGCCCTTTTGCATGAGTTGTCCAATGCTTAGAAGGTTACATTTCAAGGACATAATAGACATCTGTCACAAACTTATTCTCTCCCTTCTTTTTCAATATGTTTACTCTTCCTTTCCCCATGACAAAGACTTTGTTATCATTCACCATTGTCACTTCAGATTTTACACTTTCATATAGATTGGAAAACATTGTTATGTTTCCAGTCATATGGTTACTACAGCCTAAATCTAAGAAGCATACATCTTCTTATTTTTCTTATGCTACATTACAAGCTAAAAGCATGTTCCCATGGTTCAAATTTTATTTTCTGAAATTTACACTAGGTTTATTGCCGATGTCATTTTTCTTCTTTCTACATTCATTTTCATAATAACCATTTTTTTTGCAATAATGACATTGGACATGAGATTTATCATACCTATGTCCTTGTGCTTGATTTTGGCTTGAGCTTTGGCTTGTATTTTGATTGTTGCCCCTTCTAGTTATGCTTGTAGGACTGCTTCTTCCACCTCTGTGTGGGCTTATTCCTCTTCCTCAGTAGTTTTATCTTCCTCGACCTCTACCTTGACGAAAATACATTTGTTTCTTAAATTCATGCTCCAATAGGGAGTTTGTTTCCCTATTCAGACTGTGCTCATGAGACATCAGTGATGTATGAAGCTCATCCACTGAAAAATTTGAGAGGTCCTTTATCTCTTCTATGGCCACTATTATGGCATCAAACCTGAATGGTAGACTTCTTAAGACTTTCTCAACTATTCTCATTTCTTCAAGTGTGTCATCATGAGACCTGATTTGGGTAACCAACCCAATCACATGCGTGAAGAATTATTCTATGTTATTAGACTATTTCATACAGAGAGTTTCAAAATCGTTTCTCAACATTTAAAGTTTTGTTGTCTTCACCTTTTCCATGCTTTGATAGGATGTCTGAAGGGTATCCTATGCCTCCTTGGAATTCGTTGTTGATGAAATCATTGTGAAAATAATCTCATGTACTGCTTTGAAAATATATAAGAGGGCTTTGGAGTCCTTCTTCTTATTGTCCCTCAAAAAATCTCTTTCAGCTTGTGTCAGAGCATTATATGTTGTTGCATCTGCTGGTTCTTGGAAACCATTTTCCACCAGATCCCAAATATCTTGTGAGGAAAACAAAGCCTTCTTTGTAATAGCCCAATAAGAATAATTCTTCCCATTGAACTATGGTAGCTGGAGATTATTCATGCTTGTGTCTGCTGCTGCCATATTGACTATGTAAAACAAATCCTTCCCACTGCTGGAGAATTAGCTTCTCAAAACAATGTTTCAGCTTCTTCAATAAAGATTCGTTCTTTCACTGAGAGCCTAGACCTGCTTTGATACCATGTTGGAAACTATGAATAAACATACAACAGAGGGATGTGTTCCCCCACAACACAAAGAATGCAATATTGCAGAAATAAAATTCATACACAGACAGGCAGAGCATGAAACACAGGAGAGGAATACATTTTCAATTTATTCAACTCTTCTCTTTCATTCTTCTTTGATCTCTAAAACATAGGAAATTACATGATTTTATACAAAATGGATGAAGCCTGCAATTCAATGCTAAATCAGACGGAATCCACAAAATCATCCTTCTGCCTGTTCTGTTGTTTATACAAGACACAGCGTACAAAAAACACATAAACACGGACTTGAAATATTATGGGTTCTAGCTTTGAAAACACATCGCATCAATGTCCTCCATCACAAATCGCAAATCGATGATTATAACTTTCAATATTGTGCGCTTACAAGAAAACTTAAACCTTTGCGATTGTGATGTGCGACGACACGATCACATCGCAACTTAACATGTTTACTTTATGGGCGCTACTCTCCTGAGCTTGCAGGCATTTAAAAGGTAAGTCTTAAATGTTGTGAAGTGTGAATTTGTGGGTGGTCAATAGCGGTAAGTGCGAAATGTGAAAGGTAAGTTATAAAGAAAAAAAACAAAGGTTTGCAGTGGTCGGTAATGCGGCGAGGTTTGGTGGGTCCCGCCAGATCGCATCGACGGGGAAATAAGTTTCGATGAAGTGTTTAAGAGTTAAACGGTAAATTTTGCAGGCTACGGTATGCCGGAAAATGGGGTAGGCCAACAACAGAAAGGAATTAAAAGAAATAACAAAGGTTTGTGGTGGATTTCAAATGTGATAAGGTATATGGTGGGTCCCATCAATATTGCATCGGCGTAAAAATAACTTCAGCGAAAGGATTAAGTGGTCAACCAAAAATATTGCAAGCTGCAAAGCTGTGGACAACGGTAAGTCAACGACGGTGGTTTAAGAAATTAAATGCAGAGTATGGCTATAGGTACTCTGTTTCAAATATTGTGTGAAAATTCCTCGGATTTGAAAACTGGGTTGTGTCCTTCCCTGCAACAAAAATTCAATTGAGGTGTGGGTTGCTACCACTCTTTATTCATGGTGGTGGTTGGGAGTATTTCCAACATTGGTTTGGTGGTGATTCAATGATGGGTCAACAAAGGAGACTGAAATAATGGTGAATTCAATAATGGGTCAACAAAGGAGATTGAAAAAATCTCGAAGAAAAATGAAACATATGAGGAGAAAGCATCAGGAAGACAAATACAATATATATTCTTTAAATTTGATAAATATACATTTCTTTAAATATTAAATTTGATAAATATTAACTAAATTGTTAGTGCAATTTTAAGAAGAAATGTGGTTATGAAAAAACTGTTTGATGCCAATCTTGTATATCAATCACATTTACTAATATAATTGTGCTAGTGATACCACCAAATACCACATCATCTAATATCTTTTGATTAACCCAATTGATACCAGCAAATACGAAATCATCTAATATCATTTGATTAAGCCCATTAATTCTGAAGTTTAGATTTCTCCTATTTATATGTAAATTTTTGAATGTACATGTATATGGTAATTTTTATATTCACTAATTTTTAGATATACCAAAATTTCCAATTTAGTAATATTTCCCAGACACACGTATATAAGATCACAGCCTATAAATAATTATTTGACATTAAAAAATGACATGTAAAAATAGAAGAGATAACAACTTATAGATATCTGTTTTTCCAACCTATTGTCCCAAAAAAACCAATAAACAGTAACAAGATATCGGTTTACTTTATTGGAGTAGTCTACCCAGGCAGTGTTTTAACCCGGAAACACTGCCCATCAGAAAAAATTTCCTGTCCGTCGCCAATTCCGGCTGGGGATCACCACATCACTACTTCGCTACTCTGTCAGAGTTGTCAGAGTTACGACGAGCAGTTATTGGCTTAGGGTGGCAGATAGGTGTCTCTATCTTTAATTGTTAGTGTGGCAAGTAGGTGAGTGACTTTACGCCGTTGGCTATCTTTCCAAAATGGAAATAGATCACAGTTTCATAGAGCCATTGAACATCGGAGTAGAGTGTGGAACAGAGCACAGTAGTAGCGCAGAAGAAGAAAAAAATAGACAGAGGTTTGCAAACACTCTTGTGCCCAACGAGTAAGTTGCCTTCCTTTTCAATCATATCCACTCTTAAAATTATGAATTTTCTTGTATCTTCTCTCAATTGAAGTTTTCATCCATGGTTTTCGGCCCCTGACAACCTTGTTAGTTCGGCAACTTCCTTTTTGGTATTAATTTCCCACGTTGATTCAGTGCTCTTCTCATGATCACTTTTCTGGTGAAAGTAATTCTCACTAGTGATCTTCTCGTCAGCCCATTCCTTTCAAATGAAGTAGGGTACCTAGCCCACAAATGCATCATTTTTCATGAGGCCTTGCTGGAACTAGACAAGTCAAATTTAGTTGAAAAAGCTTGAAAGGTGATTGAAATAGGCTGTAGATCCCAACACACTTGAGAGGAGTTAAATTAAGGATAAGATGTATATGTTATAGATTGATGTAGAAGGAATTAAAATCTCAGTAATAAGCAATCTCAACAATGAATTTCACCATTCCAGTTATGAAAAATCCAATTGTATTAAAAAATCATTGTAAGCAAGAAACAGGGGATAAAGTGCATTATGTTAGCTTTATAATGTGCTTTCATTGGATTTTGGTCTGTATCATGTCCGGAATTGGATTTGGATTTTTTTTTCAGGGAAAAAACAAACTTCGCTTTAACTGTCATATCATCTATAATTCAGACTTCAAATATTTTAGGGAGCAAAGAAAAAATTGAAAATTTTTTTAGGGGATTCTTCTATCTTCTCCTTCGTGACAGGTTTTGGGTTGTGTAAAAGCTTGCAACATTAAATGAAGATCGTGGATGCATTTTCTTACCATCATCTCTGTCCTGCAGGTCATTATTGGCACCTCCCCTTTTGATTTCTTTTACAGTATGGGATCTGAACCCACAAAAAAGGTATTTTGAATTAATTCTCACCATGGAAATTCCACAAACTGCAGTACCTAAATCATATCTTAGAATCTCGGATATCATCTCACCGTGATCATCATCATGAAATTTATAATCCATAACATGGTCATAGCCCATAAGGTCACGCACCTCTTGTACAATCATGTCACACAATAGATCTATATTTCCACTAGGGATAGATTGCAACCGTGATATTGCCTTTACAGCAAGCTTATAGGATTGTAATTCCTCCTTTGTAACTTTCTTAAATAGAGCATCATTTTCAATTCCATTCACCATTTGAGAAAACAAGGATATTTCCTTAAATTTCATAGGAAATTCCAAAAATGTGTCTCCTTGAACAAACCTTTAAAATTTTCATAACTCATTTTTGATAATTTCCCTTCCATAGATTTCAAAGACCTATCCCTCTTCTTCAGCCTTTCATTATTCCATGACATAACTACGCATGTTTAATTGTTCATATATCACAATCCTTTTCTAAATTTTACTAGGTGAAATTTACAATAATATTGAAATCATCTTCCTTAATCCAACAATGGTTGTATTTGAATGGGGTTTGGAATCATCCTTTCTAGAAATAAACGTAAAATAAATAGGCTAATGATACATACAAAAAATTAGTAAATTTATCAAGGAGTGTGTGGAAAATCATTAATTGGAAGTGGATCTTAAAGATCACTACGTCTCCAAACCTATTTTTAACCCATGGGATTTAGTTTGATGGGCTTCACACCAACCTAATATTGCAATTCAAACCCATCTAAAAAGAACTCTTCTAAGAAATCTAGTTAGGGTGATGATCTACTCATGCCACCATTATTCAATGTCAAGACCAATCACGACCCACAACCAAATTTAGGTTTTTTCTATTGAAAGGAAAATATGTTTTTGGCCATATGTACTCCTTAATATTATCAAAATATAAGTTTTTATTGAACTAATGAACCATAAAAACACGAAAGTGAGAAAAAATTAATAAATATTGAAATTTAAAAGTAAAATAAAAAAATATGTATTCGTCTACATCGATATGAATCTAAACATTTTATACTCAAATATCTAGAAGTTTTCATTTATATAGCAACTAAGGGTGCATATAACTAAAATAACACTTAGTGTAATAAATCCCCGAACTATACTACATCAAGAAAGATCTAAATTACATATAGTAACCATGTTTTATACCATAGGATTGGTTTCATAGAATAGAATCATATTTATTCTTCAAATATTCTGGACTTGCTTCCCATAAAATAGACGTTTTAGATCAGTTAATATCAAAGGACATCATTGGCGCTTCTCTTAGTTGGGTTTGTGTCAGTGAAGGTTTACACTTAGTTGGGTATTTCTGACCTAGAACAGGATTCTTCACGCTCTTTTGTTGCAAAATATAGGTGAATCCCTTATTAGATTGTTGGGCCCTTCTGGCCTACAACAAGTTTCTCTACCCTCTTTTGTTGCAGAATATAGGTGAATCTCTTAAATTGTTGGGTTCCTTCGACTTAAAAAAAGGTTCTCAACTCTTTTTTTTCACAAAGTACAGGTGAATCCCTTATTAAATTGCTGGATAAAAAATTAATTATTCGATGACAACCAAGGCATCTGTAGGGACATGAAAATTATTCACCGTTGAGAACTTGAAGCCTTTTAACTTTACCTTTAATAAGTTTTTTGAATGGAGGATTATTTTAGAGAACACATGGAACATGACGCTTTTCAAAGAGGAAGCCAATCTTGAGTGTTGATGACAGGCCATGAAAAATTTAACAATGAAACATTTTAGTTCATGAAAAACTTAATAATGAAACATTATCGTTCACATCTGTTTATTTTTTGGGCCTTTATTTTATTGATTTTGTACTGGGAAAATATATTTTTGAGGGGTTAAATCAAGTATATAAATACCATTATTTTTAACCATTAATCCTTAATTCTATTTCTAAACTTTTATTTCTCAACCCATAAACGAAAACTTTAACAAAAATAAAATAATGCCTGTACATTCCCCTTAACCAACAACCTTTTGGACCTCAATGACCGAGTTACATTTAGTGAACATAACATACACGTGTTCACTAACATACACGTGAGAGAAAACTGTTCACTAAATCTAACTCAGTCATATGGCAAGCGTATATAGACATGAACTATAACTTATAGTTAACAATGAAGAATGGTCAACTTTGGATCATCAATTTTATTTTGTTGTTATGCTCTAGAATTAATATATTTGTTGCTAACATGTTTTTGTATAGGATATTTCTCTGATGTGTTTTCATATTTTCTAACAATAACAGTTCAAAATGGGCAAGTGAGCAAAATGGGAGCATATCATGGATCTTCAGGTGCAAGACCTCAAAGACAAGACGAACTTTTCTAGTAAAGACTAAGTTTGGACTGAAATAAAACGAAATAACAACACCATTGGTCGGGTTGCTTTAATCCCTTCAGAAAGAGTTTTTGAATTTATGAAAGTGGAGGAATAAAATCATATTTCTCCATCTAATTTCATACGGAAGAATAAAATAGAACCAATACAAAGAGCTACTACTACATCACAATATGACATGTAAGTATTTCAAAATTCATTGTTTACGTCCTTTAAAACAAAAGTTATCATTCTTTGTATGTATTACATTTCAAGAATTTTCGTGTAGATATTATTTCTCATTTGGACCAGAGGATAAAAGAAGAGAGCCTTCAACTAAACAAAGAACCTCATTTGTGCATAAGAGGGGTTGTCAATGCCACTTTATTGTGAAAGCTATGAATGAAAGTCCTCATATAGCAATACTAACTTTCAATATGTATGAACATGAAGATGGAGAAGGTTGGCCTTGTCATGGACAACATGACAATTCAGGTGAGGCTAGGGCCTTGGATAGGCCAAGGCTTTCAAGGGACATCATTGCTTATGTTGAGAGTTGTTTCTTTTTGGGAGTGCCTATTGATATGGTGTATAGAACCCACATTAAGAGACATGTTGACATGGATGCGACAACGAGGGATAGAGAATTATTTTTATGCAGGAAAGATATTGTAAACATATATAACAGGTTGGCAAAGGGAAATTATCAACTCCACAGAAAGGATGAAATAAGTGTAAACCTTTGGTATCAAAAGCACCAGGAAGATTTTTTCTTTTACCCCCAATGGTGTGGAGATCCCTTTTATACTAGGGATTCAAAAAAAGTGGATTTGTTGGGTATGTGTTATATTCTTTCCAGTGGGTAGTCTGCGTCCATGGTTTTGTGCATGGTTTTGCACATGGTATTGGGGCACGATGGTTTTCGGCCCCTGGTATTTTTTGTAGATCCGTTCAAGGGAACTATGGTTATGTTCTAATCCAGGGATTATGGATTGGGGTTTATGTATGCTTCGGCATGTATATATATGTGTTGTAACACTAAAAGGAATATAATGAAAAATCAAGCTGGTCGTCCCGATTTTGGATCCAGGGGAAAATATCTGTGTTTATCTATTTTATGTTTTATGCTCTCACTATTGTTTATCTTCTGTTATAATATTCGTGAGTAGATAATTTATGTTCAGGGTTAAAACCTGCATTTGGTATCAGAGAAGTTTCGGCTTCAAGGGGACGCCTTTGCTGCTGAGGGTTTTTTTCTCGGGCTTGTGGTAGACCCTGTTCAGTGGGAGATCTGTGGGATCGATTCTTGCAGTGAAAGAAGATGGCGAGCAGCGGGAAGATAGAGATCGAGAAATTTAATGGTCAGAGTTTTGAGTTATGGAAGCTCAATATGGAGGATCTGCTGGTGGATAAAGATCAGTGCATTGCGGTAGATCCAGGTACTAAACCAACGACAATGTCAGATGAATATTGGAAGAAACTGGATCGGAAGGCTAAGAGAACAATACGGTTGTGTGTCTCAGATTAAGTATTGTTGAATGTATATGGGGAAGCTACGGCGAAGAGCTTGTGGGACAATCTAGGGACTTTGTACCAATCTAATTCTCTGGTGAATAAGTTTTTCCTGCGGAAAAAGCTAATAACCTGAGGATGAAGGATGGAGACTCAGTGACAGAGCATTTGAACGCCTTCAATACTGTGGTAAGTCAGTTTTCATTTGTTGATATTAAAATCTCAGATGAAGATAAGTGCATCAGTTTTTTGTGTTCTCTACCAAACTCATGGGACAGTTTGGTTATTTCAATAGGTAGCAATACAACTACCTTGAATTTTGATGACATTGTCTCAGCCTTACTGTCGGAGGAAATGAGATGGAGAAATATGGAGGGTCAGAATGGAGATGCCTTATCTGTATGAGGAAGGTCCCAGAATAGAAACAAGAATAAGGTTTCGAGTGGGAGATCCAAATCTAGAGGGAGATCTAAATCTCCTGGAAAGTTTGTAAAGCTGTGCTGAAAATGCGGAAAGGAAGGGCACTACAAAAAGGACTGCATATCTAAAGCTCCTGAGAAAGGAAAGGGATCTGACGATGCTCCTTCTGCAGAGGAAAAAACCACCTCGGATGAAGGTGGGGATGTGTATTTGGCTTCTTCTTCAAATACACATTTAGATCATGAGTCATGGTTGATTGAATCAGGTGCATCCTTTCACTTCACTCCCCATAGGGAGTGGTTCTGCGAGTATGAGAAATATGATGGTGATGTCTTCCTAGGGGATGATAGGAAGGCCAAAATCGTTGGACGTGGAAAGTTCAAGCTGAAGCTACAAGGTGGAAGGATTAGAACACTTCCTGGTGTTCTGCATATTCCTGCATTGGCCAGAAATCTGATTTCTGTAAGCGAGATGGATGATGCAGGTGTAAAAACAGTGTTCGAGAAAGATGCCTGCAAGATGATTCGGGGAGCATTGGTATTAATGCGGGGAGTTCGGACTGGAACTCTGTACAAGCTACAAGGTAGCACTGTTATTGATGGGTGTAACAGTTATGTGGTTCCTGAAAGTGGGATGGAAAGCCTAGCTGTCTCTGGAGAAAAGACCATGCTATGGCATCAAAGGCTTGGACATATTGGAGAGAAGGGCCTTCGGATACTATATAGAAATGGTATGGTAGAAGGTATGTCTAATTGCTCTCTGGATTTCGATTTCTGTGAACATTGTGTATATGGGAAGCAGAATCGGGTGAGTTTTCCTTCTAGTGCTAAGAGGGCGAACAAGATATTAGAACTTGTGCACAGTGATGTGTTTGGACCTGTGTCAATTCCATCACTGGGAAATTCTATGTACTATGTTTCATTCATAGATGACTTCTCAAGGAATACATGGATATATTTCTTGAGGAAGAAATCTGAAGTCTTTGACAAATTTAAAGAATTTAAGGCTCTGGTGGAAAAACAGACAGAGAAGAAGATAAAGGCGTTGAGGACAGATAATGGTGGGGAGTTCTGCAAGAAGGAATTTGAAGAGTTCTGTAAGAAGTGTGGTATAGCACGGCAGAAGACTACTCCATACACACCTCAGCAAAATGGAGTTGCAGAAAGAATGAATAGAAAATTGATGGAAAAGGCAAGAAGCATGCTCAGTGGTACCGGGTTAGGACAAGAATTCTGGGCAGAGGCAGTGGAGACTGCATGCTATCTGGTTAACAGATCACCTTCATCAGTGTTGGAGGATAAGACTCCACATGAGGTATGGACTGGTAAGAAACCCTCTCTTTCATATCTAAGGGTATTTGGATGTGATGCATATGTACATGTTCCAAAGGAGAAAAGGACCAAGTTGGATAATAAATCTGAAAGGTGCATCTTTATTGGGTATAAGGATGGTTTAAAGGGTTACAAGCTTTGGAACCCAGAAACAAGGAAGGTTGTGTACAACCGAGATGTGGTGTTTAAAGAAGTGAAAGATGTTGTTAAACATGAAGTCCTACCAAAGGAACCTGAGAAGATAGAGTTTGAGCTAAAGGAGGATGAATCAGACTCTACAACAGAAGAAGACTCAGAAGATGAAGAGCCACAAACTCCGGCTTTAAGAAGATCAGTTCGGGAAAGAAGGCAACCAGAAAGGTATAGTCCATCTGCTTTCTGTTCAGGTTTTGCCTTAACTATAACTGATGATGAACCCATAACTGTTAGGGAGGAAGTAGATTCAGAGGATGGAAAACTCTGGAAGGAGGCCATGGCTGATGAAATGGCATCTTTGCACAAAAACGATGCATGGGATCTGGTGGAGTTGCCGGCTGGAAGGAAGCCCATTGGGAGCAAATGGGTGTTTAAGAAGAAGATGAATGTAGAAGGCAAGGTGGAGAAATACAAAGCTTGGTTGGTAGCGAAAGGTTATTCCCAGGTGCCGAGAATTGATTTTGGTGATATTTTTTCTCCTGTTGCCAAAGTTACTTCTATTAGATTACTTTTATCTGTTGCTGCTACATTTGATTTTGAGATAGAGCAGATGGATGTGAAGACAACATTTCTTCACGGGGATCTAGAAGAGGAGATCTACATGAAGCAACATGAAGGCTTTATGGTGAAGGGTAAGAAAGAACTGGTATGCAGGTTGAAGAAGTCTCTGTATGGGTTAAAACAGTCACCAAGGATGTGGTATCAGAAATTTGATACCTATATACGGGGACTTGGCTTCACCAGAAGTAAGGAGGATCACTCTATTTATTTTAAATTAATTGGTGACCGTGTTATTTATTTGGTCTTGTATGTGGATGATATGTTGTTGAATGGAAATGACAAAGAAATTATCCAAGATTTGAAGACCCAACTGTTCTCCAAATTCGACATGAAGGATTTGGGTGCTGCAAACTATATTTTCGGCATGGAAATTAAGAGAGACCGGGAAAAGAGGAAGCTCTGGTTAAACCAAAGGAAGTATGTCGAGACTATATTGCAGAGGTTCAATATGCAGGATAGTAAACCGATGAATGTTCCTATTCCTGTAGGTGTAAAGCTGTCTGCTGAACAGTGTCCCAAGACACAAGAAGAAGAGGAGTATATGTCCCATGTTCCATATGCAAATGCAGTGGGTAGCCTGATGTATGAAATGGTTTGTATTAGACCAGAAATTGTACATGCAGTGGGAATATTGAGCAGGTTTATATCAAACCCAGGGAAGGAGCATTGGACAACAGTGAAGCGGGTTTTTAGATATTTACATGGCACTAGTGATTATGGCTTGTGCTACCATGGAAGACCAGGATTGGAAAGAATGTTGGACATTCATGGTTTTTTTGATGCAGAATGGGCTGGAGATCTGGACCAAAGAATATCTACAATTGGGTATGTGTTTAGCCTATTTGGAGGCGCAATCAGTTGGATGAGTAAAAGACAGTCTGTAGTGGCTCTTTCAACTATAGAGGTAGAATACATAGTAGCCACTCATGCAAGCAAGGAAGCAATTTGGTTGCAGAGATTGTGTTCAAGTATGGGGTTGGTACAACAAGCTATAAGGATAGACTGTGATAGCCAAAGTGCAATTTTCTTGGCTAAGAACCCTGCTTATCATTCAAAGACAAAGAACATTGATGTTCAATATCACTTTGTTAGAGATATGGTTGAGGCTAAAATGGTGTTGCTGGTAAAGGTGGACACTTTGAAGAATGTTGCAGATGCATTGACAAAGTCTATGAGCACTCAGAAGTTCTCTTGGTGTAGAGAAACAATGGGTGTTGAAGAATTGGGCCAATGACTAAGCTCTCTTGTGGCCCCCTGTGGAAAGAAAACAACAAGTGGGAGAATGTTGGGTATGTGTTATATTATATGTGTTGGGTATGTGTTATATTATGTGTTGGGTATTATATTTTTGGTCCTTAATTTCCAGTGGGTAGTCCGCATCCATGGTTTTGTGCATGGTTTTGCACATGGTATTGGGGCACGATGGTTTTCGGCCCCTGGTATTTTTTGTAGATCCGGTCAAGGGAACTACGGTTATGTTCTAATCCAGGGATTATGGATTGGGGTTTATGTATGCTTTGGTATGTATATATATGTGTTGTAACACTAAAATGAATATAATGAAAAATCAAACTGGTCGTCCCGATTTTGGATCCAGGGGAAAATATCTGTGTTTATCTGTTTTATGTTTTATGCTCTCGCTATTGTTTATCTTCTGTTATAAGATTCGTGAGTAGATAATTTCTGTTCAGGGTTAAAACCTACAGGATGTTGGAGACAATGGTCAAGCTATCACACAATAGCTTAATAGCCATCGATTCAACCTTTAATATAAATAAATATGGGGTAAGTTGGATAGCAATGATTAATTGAATATACGTATTTAATTTGTAGACATTAAATTTGATTAATAACGTGTATTTGACTTTATGTAACATTGAATATGACAGTATCAGTTTTATACACTTGTGGAATTGGATGAACAACAAAGCGGGGTACCAGTTGCATGGGTCGTGGCATCTTGAAACACATCAGATGATATTGCACTAGGGTTGGAGAAGCTCATGCACAAGTGTTTCTGAATCCGTCCTGATTGGAAAGTTAATGCATTCATGGTCGATGATGCATTGGTTGAAATTGCTGCCTTGAGGTAGCTTTAATATTGTCATCATATAATAAAAAATTCATTTATTTTAAAATGTTTTCACTAAAATGCATTGAATATGGCAGGAGGATCACAAGTTGTGATGTTATCTTATGTGTTTGGCATGTACGGAGGGCTTAGTTAAAAAACGTGAACCGGTTGGCTAATAATTCCATAAAAGCCAATGAGATATTCAGTGAGTTAGGTTCTATCATGAAACACACTCTCAATACTGAAGTGGATGATGCAACCAATCAATTTTTTTATCAAATTTGCAGATGAAGAGAAGTTCTTAGATTATTTCCACAAGAATTGGGTTGTTGGCGATAAGATTCGTAAGTAAACAAACTATTTGTATTGTATCCATGTTTGTCTTCTATAAAAGTGATATATTTAGACTAAATTAATTCTCTTTTCACTTAGGGATGTGGGTGAAAGGTTGTCGGGAGTTTCCTCATGCAAATCAGGAGACCAACAATGCTATTGAGTCATATCATTACCATTTGAAAACAAATTTTTTATCTGATAGAAGAAAAAAATGTGCTCGTCGGATGGATTGGTTGCTATATATGATGCTAACAACCATTGAACCTTGTTATCGGTACAAGGAAATATTGAAAGAAGAAGGATTTCTAAACAACTAGAAGAAAGAGAAACAACTTGAATCATCAGTGGAAAGAGCAAGAAAAATTTTGAATAGTGATTTTTCTCCTCATGAGATCATAACCAATGCTTACTGGGTGAGAAGTCAAATAGATCGAGATAAGAAGTACCTTGTCAAATGGTATCGCATGGATTTATAACGTTTGAATGCCCATGGTCTACTCATGGCAACATTTTCAAGCATGCCATAAAGGTTAATTGGTCATATTTCCACTCATATAATACATATCCATTACTTCATCAACATGCAGTGGATAACATATTCAATGAATCTTCTAAAATCAATATAGAGACACAGAGCCATGATGTAGATGTTGATGCCACTCCTATGGCCACAGATATTGTTGATGAAGATGTTGGAGCACTTGATTTGGTAAAAGAGGAGTTGTTTATATACATGCATTTCATTCTATATAACCCTCCTACTACTTTGACAAAGGCAAACCAATTGCTTAGTCTAGTTAAAAAAATAATGGATGAAGTCAACAACTTGCATATTATGGATTTTGACTTCACACCTGGGTTGGGCTCTCTTGATTCATCTTTGAAGAGGAAGAAGAGTTTCCTTAGCCCTACAAAGAAATAAAGGAGAAAAAAAAACAATGGTTTGGGAATTGATTTGAATGTCCATCCATCAGAATATGAACCATTTGAGTTTCAATACCTCAATAGGCGAGGTCGTCCTCGCTCAAATAATGCATTGTTTATGGTTCCATGTTTGTTTCATGTATTGAATAAAGTGATGGTTTTAGATTTGTGTATTTAGTCATCACCATTCTTTAACATGTGATATGTTTATTTTTACAACGATGCAAAAATCCATAGTTATGGCGATAAACCAAGACCAAAGGAAGATGCAAGACCATCCAACATTTCCTGCCATGTGAGGTACATTTGAATGAATGTGCATCTAACTAAATCCTAAATAAAGGAGAAAAAATTGATATGTGGTAATGAAAAGGACAAAAATGATAAATCTAATACAGAAAGACCATCTACTGAACATTTAGGCATTTCCTGTAGTTTTCCCCTTCCATCCACTCAATATAGTTATGTTTGTACATATACCGTAATGCTTTAACAAATTTCATTGTGCTAACAAATGACACTTTGTTAGGTAACTATGGAACAGGGGGAGAAGCATCATCTTCTACAATGGTTGAACATCCATGGAATAGGCTAGGGTGTCCTTAATTAAATAATGCATTGTCTGTGGTTCCAGGTTTGTTTCATGTATTGAATATAGTGATGATTTTATATTTTTGTATTTAGTCATCACCATTCTTTAGCATGTAATATGTTTATTTTTACACTGATGCAACAATCCATAACTATGGCGATAAACCAAGACCAAAGGAAGATGCAAGACCATCCAACATTTCCTGCCATGCCAGGTACATTTGAATGAATGTGCATCTAACTAAATCCTAAATAAAGGAGAAAAAAGTGATATTTTGTAATGAAAATGACAAAAATGATAAATCTAATACAGAAAGACCATCTACTCAACATTTAGGCATTTCTTGTATTTTTCCCCTCCCATCCACTCAATATAGTTATGTTTGTACATATACCTTAATGCTTTAACAAATTTCATTGTGCTAACAAATGACACTTTGTTAGGTAACTATGGAACGGGTGGAGAAGCATCATCTTCTACAATGGTTGAACATCCATGGAAGGACTTCAACTCTAGTGGGAATCAATGAGCTAGGCACAAACAATAGGTATGTACTTTCCAAAGTGTGTATAGATGTAGTTTCTTAAGTGATGACCCAATTAAATACATAGGTAACTTGTATATGGTTCTTTCATTTATTTGGTTTGAGAGGTAAAATAGTCTTAATATGGTCCCATGTTTGGTGTAGTTTGACTAATTATCAAAGTTCATGGTATTTGTTAATAATGTGCATTAATCTTGGGGTTCGAACTTAAAATTTTCTTTGATTATTCAGAAAGTCTTGAATCTGGTCAAGCGAGGAGAATATTGCTTCATGATAAAAATTATAATCTAGTTTTAGTGTTTATATTCTTAAAACTCCAGTGGTGTGGTGATAAACTTTAGTATAAATTGTTTTATGATTCCACAAAAAAAATGGACTTATAGATTTGTGCTTAGAAACTCTTTGAGTGAGTTTCACATAACTCCTGAAAAAAAATTACAACAACAATGAAGATGGGTTTCATCCAAAAGAATCCTAAAGGGCTAGCTAAAGGTGGAAAAACAGACAAGGAAGCTTCATTATATTTTGAGCTTCTCTTGGAAAATTCTGTTGGGAGAACCAAGGGAAGATTCCTAGAATTTGTGCATGACATCTCTTGTAAACCCATTGATGTAGACCAGTCAGCCTAATCTAGGGGATTAAACTAGTTAGCTGCTCATACCATCCAAATTCCCAACAAGTGACAACTGGTTGAGCTAACCCCTTGGGCTTTTGGTGCAGCTACTTGTAAGCAGTAGTGTTGAAATTTGTAGCAGACTAGATGAACTGGGATTGGCTTGGTGCCTTTAAAGTGTAAAATTTTTTACATACTTTTCCATGAAAACAAGTCTGCCACTTGTAGCCTCACCTAATAAACATCTAGAGACAAATCATATTAATAATTCATGTCTTTTTTAGTCGTTTCATGCACACTAAAAATAAATCCTTAATGCTACTAATCTGTAGCAACCTAAATCTAAAGTTGTTTCAGTATTATCATTATTTCAATCCAGTGGAGTCTTTGCATGCAAAAAAATATTAATTGCAATGCCAATGTGGAATTTATAAAAGGGTAACTATATAAACTGGAAATTATAGTTGATTAGGTTATTTTACTTATAATCATGGAGGAATCTTGCTTACTATAGTTGATAACTTGATAGTTTACTTTCACTCAAGAATGATTATCATGTTGTGGAATCATTCAATCAGATTGTATTCATGAAAATGAATGAGGTTGGAATCATGTTTGAAATTGAGATTTACACGGTTCACTTGGTGAATTTGAACATGCTAAGAAATGAGATATTTTTGTGCTAATCATGTCTACTGTCCATTGTACATGTCAAATGTGAATGCAATTCCCTTGTTTATTGTATAGGTGTCTTGAAAGAGGGATCTCAATTACAATATGATAGCCAAATTCAACACAAATTGTATATAATTTTCCCTATGAGCCAATATCTTATGATGGGGTCAAATATAATTTTCCTTTGTGAAGGGTGACTAATCGTGTATTCAATATTTTATAGGGATTTTAATGTTTACTGTCCATTCATTAGTGATGGTTCTATTGCTAGTAGATTGGAGGATTGTATATCTGTCCATGGGCATTGGGTTTTAAGTTTTAACCATTATGTAGAGGGATCAATGTCTTGAATTCATTCTTATTATGATTGATTTTTCTTCTTCTGAGAGGTAATTTGATATCAGAAAAGAGTAGTTTCACAATATGCTAGTCATATATTTTGTTCTAATCTCTGTCTTATTGTCTATACATGATAGGTTTTCTCCATACAATTAGGATCTTTGAAGCAAGTTTGAAGCAGTCTGAAAAAGTTTTCGGAACAGGTATAAATGTCTCTCAGGTCACTGACAAAGATGAGATTAAATACCAAACATCATGCTTCTAGGGCTGAGAGGGAACACAAGCAAATCCCATTATCGTTGAGGAGAACCTGACACCTTCCATGTATAAATAAGGTGAACAGTGGGAGCAAAAGGAGCCAATGGAGCAGCCTAATGATCCCAAGGACTTGTCACCCATAATTTGAAGCCTGGTTTATCTTCTTTTTCTAGTAGTTTCCATGCATAGATATGGGATGGTCTTTTAGAATGCTGTTTTTTTACGTATATCAGCATATAGGATAGTTTGTCTAGACTCCTTGGACAAACAATTTGGTATCCACTTGGTGGAGGACTTGGTTTCCTCAAAGGAAGGCCTCCACCAGATACTGTTGTAATTATATATATATATATATATATATATAAAGTGAATTACTTTTGGTGTGTTTTTAAACCAAAATAATAATAATAATAATAATGTATTTTGTTATAAAGAATATTTGATTATTTATGTTGATAGAAAATTTAGATGTAAATTAAGATTTTAACATTTTAGATTATATTCTTTCAAATTTGATTAGAGCTATATTCTAAATTTAAAAATCTCTAAAAATTCCCTCAAACAATCCAGCATCAACCACGACAGGAACTAACGAAGGAATATCTCCATCTTCAACTAACTCCAAAACTGTGCCATTTAAAAGCATTGTTTGATTGTGGAGGTATTAATATTTTGGTGTTAAGTGGTATTCCATTCTATAATCTCTCACCTCTGATGTTTTGCTTCCAGCCCAAGCTAATAATTTCTTAATCTTATGTATTAAAGAATCTTTTTCATTCAGGCTTCTCTTGTGCATGGTAGAATTTGGATAAGAAGAAACAAGAATATCAACATTTAAGTCATTGCTTAGGTTGATCGCAAGTAAAGTTATTCTAGTCTGCAGAAATAAATAAACAAGAGTGAGATACTGATCCACATAAACAACTAATCTAAAGTTCACACATCAGTTCTGAAAATATAACCAGGAGTGTAGAAATTTGAGGGATGTAATAAATGAAAATGTAAAGAATGTTGTTGTTCTTAGTGTTGTATTTCTTCCTCTCCAAAATCAAAGGGGAAATACGTTTTAACAACTACCCATTGTTCTCAATACAATGTTAAATCCTATTTCATTAAAATTTATAAGTCTCATTCAACTTTCAAAAGTCCAAGAACAAACAACAACAAGATGTTATATGTCTACACATTAATTTGTAATAAAAAAAGAATGAAACGAATATTACATGATACTTGCATCGTTCTTTGCACAATGAGAATATGTGTACACATAGGGTGGCCCTATAATATTGACAGAAAGCACACCTTTTCCCATCAACCGATGCCAAAGCGGTGCACTGAATCATAAACCAGAAAGAAAAGCATGAAATTTTTTCTGTTTCTAGAAAATACACCAATAATTTACTCCCTCAATAACAGAGATAGTTCTTTCAAATTCCAAATTAAATTCTTTGGAGTTTCTTGACAATAACTAAAGTAGCCCCACATTCTGAAGAGGTACAATAGATCACTGACTGCTCACCTATAATAATCAGGATTGGGTGCAAAAGTAGTTGTGTTAAGAAGGCCATAGTTACCACCAATCAAGCTTTGTCTGCAATAAACGTTAGTATTGAATGTAGATGAAATTCCAAGCTGATATAAATACCTACACAAAGTAGAGGAAGAAATTCATTAATATGCAGCAAGTTCCCATAAGAATATTTATCATCTTCCTAAACAAGTTAAGGAAAAATTCAAAAATAAAGGTCAGTGCATCAAGTAGACAAAAAAAATGCTTTCAGGGATGAGATGAGACTTGAGAGAGAAGAAAATAGAGGATTGGGATTTAAGTTTTGAACATCATGTGTCTGTACAAGTGTGCCATTGAATAATTTCTTTGCTCAATAATTGACTTACTAAATACAACATAGACTAGAATTCTCATAGCTGTGAATATTTTCAAGGTACAAAATGAAAAATGAAATAATTCATACCAAAAACTATTCACAAATGCATCTGAAACACGATGCTTTCCATTGTTATAAGCTCCATCTGCTTCTCCGACCCAGGAGCTTGCATTCAAATGGGGCTGTTGTGGCCGAATACCATTCAAATGTAGAAGAGTTGATGGATTTTGAAGGTTTTCTACGTGTGATTCATCATTGATTGGATTTGGCAGAAAAATTAATATTTCATAGAGAGGTAACATGTTAAGGCCAAGCCTAGCTGGTATAAATTGTGGGCTTCATGTCTTGATGCCAATTCTGTAATGTTAAATATAAAATAGAAGAGGTTAAAGATTGAAAAAAGAAAATTTAACTCTAGTTGATCAAGGGCCATATTAGCCCTTATCCTTGGAAAATGAATGGTGATCTATATGGTGATCAACTCCAGGTCTTTGAGAGTGCTGTAAATATGTAGTTCTCTGTGTCTTTCAGAGTGTTGTAAATATGTAGAAGAATTTATTTCAATTGCAGATTTTGGGATATTTCGTAATTAGTTCAAACAATTGACGTTGTTCTTGTCACAAAGATTTCTATTTATTTATAGAATTTGCAATTTATATAAATATAACACAAATATGTAAAGATTTATAGTTTATATAACCATCATTTTAGGGAATATTTTCCGAAATCTTTGTAAAATAAATCTGTAATCAATATAAAGATAGCACAAATTGTAAAATGTTATAGTTTATATCAGCCACATCATTTTATGGAATGTTTTCCATTGAGATCTGTGGTGGATAACAGATTCATCTTGACAACAGGTTGTGGTGGATAACAGATTCATTTTGACAACAGGATTTTCTTAAAGTGGATATTTAAGTAAATGTTTTTGCTATTTTGAGTGTGTTTTCTATTAGATAGATTTAACACTGAATGTGTTTGTGGTTACATCGATCAAAACGTAGGGGACTATTTTGGCAGATTCTAACTAGAATCTATAGAAATATATTTATTTTGAGTAAATATTGAAATGCTCCAAAAAGAAAACCTGGTTACTTGGCCAATTGAGGAAATATCATACACATTTGCGGTAAAACTAAAGTTAATGGAGTAGTCTACCCAGGCAACGTTTTAACCCAGAAAACGTTGTCTGGGTAGACTACTCCGAAGCCATACCTGGAAAAGGTTGTTGAACTAAAGGCAGAGTATGACAAAGCTATGTTAAAATACCAACAAGATCTCAAGGTTAGTTTTGCTCATTTGTGTATTTGTATTTAGAGAAAAATAATTTGGATCATTTCATTTATGTAATTGATATGCATCTTGTTTATCCTCTCTATTTGGTTTTTATATATGTGAAATGACTGTAAAATGTAGGATGAGGCAGCTAAGTCCAGTGGTGAGTGTGAGGATGTAGCAGCAAAATCTGATGGTGGCGATGGTGATGGTGATGGTGGTGATGATGATGGGGCTAATTCCAATGGTGATGGTGAAAATGAAGAGGAGTAAGTGTGCCCAGAAATTGCTGGATTTTCTTATTTAAGAGGACAATTTTGTGAGGTTTCATGAGTTTAATATTGTAATGGATGCCTTGGAGCACGTATGGGGTTTTGATCAAACGTCATGAGGTATCTAGTCTCTAAAAGCATGTCTAATTAGGGAGGTGATATCCCAGGGCTAATGCATATTGATGTGGCATGGATGTCCTGGTCTGAAATGTTCCACTTTCTATGTGTGCTATGGGTTGACTTTGCACATAAATGAAAGGATTTGAGGTAGGAACTTTGAAATTTTGTTTATGATCTAAAATGCATAACACATGATTGATGTGTATGTTGTTTTTTTGGTAATATATTGGGTAAACAATATAATATTACATGAAAATTGATGTGGTATGGGCATCATGGCTTGTTATGCCCCACATTCTCTATTGGCTATGGGTTGACAATACACTTAAATGGAAATGATTTGAGGTAGTATAGAGCTTTCTCACACTTTAAAGTGCATAGAAATTAAAGGTTGAATATGCTATTGTTTACCTAATATCACATGAAATTACTATTCTTATTTGTTTGTTTTCTTAACTAATTACTTGTATTTATTTATTTATGAACTTGGTTCATTATTGATATTTATGGAGAACTAAGCAAGTGCAATTAAGATTGAAATTCATGATTAAATCATTAGCCAATTGACTTGGGGATATACTTGGATGGGTAATTGGTCACCAGATTTTGCATAGTTGTGACACTTCGTTTCACAACAAAATTTGAAGATACTGTATGTAGTTGATTCTGCGATAAAACAAGCCAAAATTTGCCAAATATGACTTTTATTAGTGACTTGGCTAAGCTGCGGGGCTAAATCAAGAATGAATTTTTAATGTTTGAATCTTCTCAGCAGCCTTAGGTTGTTTTTGAAAGTTTATATCTGCGTTGACCTTTTTAGGTTGAAGAGAGTATTTACATTTTTAAAGTTGTAAATATGCAATGATATTCCATAATATGTCTTAAAGCATGCACTTTGTAACATAAATACGTTTTTTTAATCTCTATACTACTACTGATCACGGTAATGTTACTTCCTAAGAAGTAACCCTAACATATCAGAAAAAAATGTCTTCTATCTACGAGTCCAAAGAGGTTGTCTTTTGATGATTGTACGCTGGGTACCTCTGAATTCATGTTTAGATCATAAGGTCACCTCCAATGTAGAAACACTCTTCTCAAATGCTAGTTCTTTGCCCAACTGCATATTTCAAAAACAAAATAATGAGAAGATTCAATAGGGGATATGCCCCTTCTTTGCACATATTTGAAATTCACTAACAACCTTTGTCAAATAATTACTATGGATTTTCATAATCAAATACTTGGTTTCTTTAATTTAATTTTAATTAATTAATTCTTTAATTTTTATAAACATTTTAGTATATTCTTTGAAAGCTTCCATCTCCCCTTTGATAGTCTGATTGCATGAGTTATTTTGGTAAGTACCAGCCAGGATCTGCCAAATATGACTTTTATTAGTAACTTGGCTAAGCTGCACGACTAAATTAATTTTGAATATTTGAGCCTTCTCAGCAGTCTCAAGTTGTTTTTAAGAGTTGATATATGCGTTAACCTTTTTATGTTGAAGAGAGACTGTAATTTTTTAAAGTTGTAGTATGTAGTGATATGCCACAATAAGTCTTAAATCATGTACTTTGCAACATAAATATGGGGTTTTAATCTATATACTACTACTGATCATCTTAATGTTAGTTCCTAAGAAGTAACCTTAACATATCAGAAAAATGTCTTCTATCTATGAGTCCAAAGAGGTCTTCTTTTGAAGGTTGTAACCTCGGTACCTCTGAATTCATGTTTAGATAAGGTCCTTTCCAATATAGAAATACTCTTCTCGAATGCCAGTTCTTTGCCTAGCTGCATATTTCAAAAACAAAATAATGAGAAGATTTAATAAAGGATATGCACCTGCTTTGCACAGGTTTGAAACTCATTGACAATATTTGTCAAAGAATTACTATGGATTTTAATAATCAATGTTTGGTTTCTTTAATTTTTATAAACATTTTAGTATATGTTTTGAAGGCTTCAATCTCCCCTTTAATAATAGCCTAATTGCACGAGTTATTTTGGTAATGATTGTATCAAAACCATGGAAAAATCATTGTTAACGGATAAGTCAGATGATGATCCCATTAGTTTTTACCCTTTGGAAATTGTAAAAAAAAAGAATAAAAAAATTTGCAATACTCTGTTTCAGTCCTTTCCAAAAGATTCATTTCAATGTCTGTTTGAAGCCCTGCACGAAAGGCAGACGTCTTTCCTCAGATTGGATAGTTTGCTTATGTTCTCCTAAATTGTAAATGCAAATTTATCTCATTTAGGGAAAGATACCAAAAAAAAAAAATTGGTTGGTAAAAAATTTCCAGTTTCAGAGAGAACAAACTGTGTGAGGCCACAATCACTGAAAAAGAATTTAGTTGAGTTCTTTTGTATTGTTTTGTAGAAAATTGTCCATTGTGGTGTGAATTTGTTAGTCTTTTGGGCTTGTGTGGCTAGAACGTTAACTCTTACTGTGGTCACTACTTTGCTATTTATAAACATTATATTAATAATACATCAGTAATTCGGCATTGATTTGCTCCTGACAACAACCGAACAACTGTGCCTAGAACCTTCACTCTGGAAGCACACAATGTGTTGTTGCAACAGTCTAGGGTTCACAAAAATAATCAGGCATTTCTAACCGCTAGGTGGATTGTGACATGCATGTTGCAGTAGGGAGTGGAAATGGGAAGCTCTATAATTCTTTTGTTATACTTCTCATGTAGTTTTTCCATTTTACAATTATGACTATTTTCAGAAGAAATCGGTAGAAGGCTAGGTGTTTTTTGCATTCCATGTTTTGGGGCTCTGTTCATTGAAGTGGTTTATATTTGCTTGATTTTGGTTTACACAGGTGAAGATGCATTTATTTATTATGTGACGAGAAACACAAGAATAAAAATCATGATTCGTGTGCTGAAACCCACAAAAATGATCAAAATTTATAAGCTGACCATTTTTTGCAACCTCTTTAAAAGCTACGAAAATAGAGGCGACAAAGGAAATTAAAGATGTATTACCTCATTTTTGAATTAATTGTGCTTGCACATATGAGGCACCCACTTGAATCAAAGCATTACAATAATGATAGGTTTTCTCTCACAGATCTATCGCTAGAGTAGTTAAATGCGATTTCTCAATATACGAAGAAACTAAATAGATAGCTTTTGTAAAATTCCAAGGGACAGGTCACTTTCTCATCTTAAAATGCCTTCTGTATTGCATGCAGGAGCTATAAAAATGGTTATGTCTGGAACAATTTGTCTGAGGACGATGTAGTCTGTCCAGCTCCTGGAGTTGAATATGTTCAAGGGTTCAGAGTTGTTTGAGGGTTGTTTCGGCCGGGTTAAATTTGAATTTCACATAAAAATTTGAATTTTAGCTCAGCCGGGTTAAATTTGAATTTCACATAAAAATTTGAATTTCAACACAGCTGGGTTAAATTTGAATTTCACATAAAAATTTGAATTTCATCTCAGCTAGGTGCGCGATGTATCATTATGTTTAATGGCGGCAGTGGGTCTGAGAACGTAATGAATGTGGTTATGTTTTCGACTCTGACAGGGTCACGCGGTGATCCCAAGCGCAATCGGGGACGTCAAATAGGATGTCAGGTCTCGGCGGATGAGCAGGAAATGTTTTCCGATGGGCAACGTTTCCGGGTTAGAAAACTGTCTGGAGAGACTGAAACAATAGTGAATTTAATAATCGGTCAACAAAGGAGACTGAAACAATCTCCAATAAAACTGAAACATATGAAGAGAAAACATTAAGAAGACAAATGCAATATATATTCTTTAAATTTGATAAATATATATTTTTTTAAATATTAAATTTGATAAATATTAACTAAATTGTTAGTGAAATTTTAAAAAGAAATGTTGTTATGAGAAAACTGTATGATGTCAATCTTTTATATCAATCACATTTACTAATATAATTGTACTAGTGATACCACTAAATACCAAATCATCTAATATCTTTTGATTAACCGAACTGATACGAGCAAATACCACATCATGTAATATCATTTGATTAAGCCCATTAATTCTGAAGTTTAGATTTCTCATATTTATATGTAAATTTTTGAATTTATATATGTATGGTAATTTTTTATTGTAATTTTTATATTCATTAATTTTTAGATACACCAAAAGTTCCATTTAGTAATATTTTCCATACACACGTATATAAGATCACAGCCTATAAATTAACTATTTCACATTAAAAAATGACATGTAAAAAAAGAAGAGATAACAGCTTATAAATATCTATTTTTCCAGCCTATTGTCCCAAAAAAACCAATTAACGGTAACAAGATATCGGTTTACTTTATTGGCGTCAAGGACATGAATCGAATACAAGCGAGGATAAATGGTCATCGTAATAATGACAAATGATTGGCAAGAAAATAATTAGTGACGAAGCGTGGGGAAGGAGTTACATTATTGCGTGAATCACATAAATCGAATACATCCGATGATAAATGGTCATCGTAATAATGAGAAATGATTGAGAATAAAATAAGCAGTGACGAAGCGTCAGGAACGCGCTGACTCAGTTAAGTGTGTCGGTATCTGTGATACCTATATCGAGCCCAAGGCGAGCAAAAGATATCCGCCAACCAGGAGGACACCACCCATGCGGTATGAAGGGGAGGCTGTGTTCGCCCCGTTTGTTGACGACGATGGTGTTTCCACTGATGTCGGGGTAGCTGCCGATGATGGGGAAGGCGCTCCCACAGTTGGCGTCGTGGGAGTGGTGGATGCTGGGGAAGGCGATTGAACAGTTGGTGTGGTGGGAGCGGCCGATGATGGCGACGGCGATTGGACAGTTGGTGTTGGAGATCGGGCGGGCGAGGGGGATAGCGCTGTTTCGTTCTTCTTTGAAGTGGAGGCGGCGCCGACGGTGATAGTGAGCTTCATCCCGGCGGAGCAGTGACCCGTAATTCCGCAGATGTAATACTTGGCGCCCGTGCTGTCCAATGTAATGGTGTCGTTTCCACTGGTGTGTGTTGCCAAGGGATTAGTAGTGAGGCACGAATCGTACGCCGCCTTGTTCACCACTAGCGCATTGTGCGTGCCCGGGGTGTATTTGAACACTGCATTTTATTCAATCATCAGTCATCAATATCTTCAGAAGGTGCAACAGTATCATCAAATATTTATATTGGGTTTTTGCTATAATTTGTGTTTTTACATACCGAGTTTGTCGCCCGCAACAAATGTTTTGCCAGAAGGCCAGGTATTATAGTTGACACCCAAATTCCACTGTGCGCTGTCACCGACAGTGTAGTCAGTAGCCAAACAATTAAATGGCAAAACCATAATCGCCATTGCCACTGCAACTGCAATACACAGTTTCTGCTGCTCCATATCACCCGCTAAAATTACTGCCAATATCCGCCATCCAAACAAACAAATTAGCAAGCCATACATCGAAATTTCTAAAAGGATACATCACAAGGTCACTGCGTTCTACATTCTAAACTAACAGATTACAAAACAATACCGACAGGTATAATTAAACAACAGTCGCCTGACAATATTAATTAAGAAAGACCAAAGAGCATACGATATAAAGCCGAGAATTGCCGAATTGATTTCGATGGTGTTGCCGCTGCAAGTACTCAGATAGCTCTTTGGGTGAAGGGAACGAAGTATTAGTGCTTCAATTTATTGAAATGGGAAGATTGGATATATAGGAGAGTAAACAAAAAGATTGAATATATAGGATTCCCGACGCGGTTCGTAGCCGGCATGGAAGACTCGCGACGCGGTTCGTAGTTTATGAAGGTTCTTCGTATGGTTCGTTAGAATAGTTTGAAGATTTTTTCTACCATCTTTCACACGTTATCTATGTTATAATATTTCAAGGAACATGTCAACCAATGGCAACTACCCTTTCGTTGTCAAGAAATGGGGACTACTCGCTTTTGCAAATGGGTCAACAACATTTTTCCTTCCTAAATAGCTTTTTTTTTTTGGGGTACACATTCAGATTATAGAACAGGTGTTGATTTTGACCTCTTCCAAGCCCCCACATAATTTGTAATTTGTGAAAATATTTTTCTATATTTTTAGTCCCTGCCCCTTCCGGGTACGCAGGGACTATTGTAATCGTTTTTCTATATTTCATTACTACTGCACAGAACATAACTTAAAGGTGAATAAATCAATTTAATGCTATGTTCGTAATCTATGTGTTTTGTCAACCAATAAGCTTAATTCAATCGTGATCTCAACCAATCAGCAGTTTTGAGGTCTTATTGGCTTCTTCTCGATGCTGAGAGCTACATAGCAATTGAAATATTAGGTTAAAAAAACATAATGTCAATCAGATAAATTTCAAAATATTCATAGTGAATTAATGCTAGCATTAATCTATTGACATTAAATATTTGTCAATACTGCAACATACATGAACCCACATTAAATCTTCGGAATGAACCCACATTCCTCTCATTCCTTTTTGTCACTTCTAAGTTGCCATGTACATTGTCATGCAAACACGTGGCTGAAAGACTAAAGCTGGTGAAGGGTAGGTGGTGCAGCGAACAAGGCAAAGAGAAGGGAGCACTGAACAAGATGCGAACAACATCGCTGAAAGGCTTAAGCTAGTGCAACGAACAGGGCAAAGAAAAGGGAGAACCGAACAAGATGCAAACAACATGGCTGAAAGGTTGAATCTAGTGCAGGGAACAGGGCAACACCGATGCAAACATCATGGCTGAGACGTTGAAGCTAGTGCAACAAACAGGGTAACTAGTGCAACTAACAGTGAACTGGGTTAACTAGTCATTTGATTCTCTCATGCGAGCAACAAATGGAGTTAACTCTAGCAACGAACATGTTTAACTGTGTGTTATTACTCTTCGGCGAGTCGGATTAGCTACCTTTATCTGGAAACGTTAGCTTACCTTTATCTGCGCTTTGGGCTTAGATAAAACTGATAACTACAAATGTTCAAGGGATGACGGCGGCCAAAGCCATGATGGACAAGGTTTCTGCTTCAAACTTGGGTCAATACACACACTTCTCCCAACAATCATCATAATGTTACATTATATTTATTTAACCTTTCAAAAGCCAAAAGTATATTTTTTTTGTGATTTTAAAGGCTAGAAACTTAATACCTTCGGTATTGGAATCCCTCTAGATCGCCATATGTTCGAATACACACATTGTCAAAGAGGGTTGCACCGTCGGTCCACCATTGTCATTGGGCATCCACCATTGTCGCTGGGTGAGAGCTATTTTTTTGCTGGGTGATAGCTATTTGTTTTCGAGGCACGGCACACACAGGTCAGAAAAACCTATCCATCTCTTTGCTTGAATTTCTTGCGATAATAAGTGGTTAACTCAGTTAACCTTCTGGTATAACCTAGGGAGGCAGCTCTCATCTGAATAGAGCCCGTAGCTTGCTAATACGAACGATGATACCCCACTCATCTCTCGGGTAGGTTCGATGCTGAGTAGATTCCGCTTCGTCCTACCCACCCGTGAATATATAGGGAGGCGATTTAGCGAGCACGAGAATAGTATTTAGTATTTCTGTTTCTCATCTCTCTATGATCACATTCATTCGGCGCTCCAGGACACTCCTTCGACATTGCCCCTACGTCTGTTTTAAGGGGTACTTCCCTGTTTCCCCCGCTCACCTATTGAATTTTTAAATTCAACTCCTGCCCTGCACAGTGAAAAAAAGAGGAGTACAACAGGGACAGAATGTGGACAGAATGTTTGTGTGTTGAGTGCACACCACTCTTGCATTTAACACTGGTTTTAAATGAAGCAAAGGCATTTTTGTATTGATGGGCGTTTTAGTTAATATTTCGTGGTTCTGACCACGCAACAGAAAGTTCAAAAGACTGTCTCATCGTGCCATAAAAAAAAAACCCACCAAATAACAAACGGGGGTTTTAGGTCACCGGTTCCAATCCCCCCGTGGGTGTAGGATTAGTCTAAACTAGCAAAAAAAAAAAAAACAAACGGGGGTTTTTGTGTTTACGCGGCAAATTTTGTATTTTTTTTAATTGGGCCACGTTGGGTGCCAGCACAGCAGAGGCGGGCTCCATAGCCAACCAATAGAAATTTATCGCACTCGTTTAGAGCCGCTCCACCATAGGAAGAAGCCGGTCCCACTGCCAACACAACAGGAGCTACGTGGACCAATCATAGTATCTCGCGCAGGTTTTTCGCATGACGTCACAGAGCCAAAGTGGTACGCAATAATTTTATTAAATTTGGATCATATTTTGTTTGACATTCGGTGGGCCCTAGCATCGACCAATCACAGGCCGATCACGCGGAAATGGAGCAAGCTGACATAGGGGCAAATTGGTACGCGAAAAGGTTTGTAATACAGTTTAATGTCCGGTTTGAAATCCGTGACATTGGCTTAAAACATTGGTCTAAAGTTTATGCAGCGGATTGCATTAAGGTTTCAAAACTTTATCATAAAGTTTCTTGTTATGTTTTATTTTAACACCGGGAAAAAAGTCTTTGACTTTGGGTAATAGATGTATACGGGTTATAATATATATATTATAAACTTTTAAGTTTATAATATATATAATTTCCAATAGTTTTAATTTAATAATTGTCAACGCTCTGCCATATAAAAAGGAAGCCTGGAGGCTTATTTGCCATGCTGAATACGAAACAGCAGTGAGAAGAAATACACTGTTTGTGTATTGTTTTTTTCTTAACTCTGTGTCCGAAGACAAAACACAGTGAAGTTAAAAACAAAGTTTTTGTAAGCACTGTATGTGTGTTTTGTGAAAGGCAGAGAAAGAGTTTTTGGACACTGTGTGTTGCAGCAGTTCCACTTACATTTTGTAAATCCCTTAGAGGAGAAATAATATCATTCTGTAATAGTTTTTCATATTAATGAAATAGAACCAGTTTGTAAATCTCTGTCCAGCAAGTAGTTTTTTTTATTCTCTGTGTTAAGAGGAGAATTTTTATTCCCTCTGTATGTGTTTTGGAATACTCAGAAATTCCAACATGGTATCAGAGCTAGTCCAGGCTCTTTTAAGTTTTTCAAAGAAGCTGAAGGAAGGAGTTTGTTGCAGTAGTTCTCCAGTAGAGTGAAGGCTCAACAAAAGTCCAAGGTATTTCTCAGAAACATAATTTTGTTTTGCTGTAAAAGACAGTAGTCCAGAGAAGTCTTTTTGAAGAAAGAGTTTGTCTCTTAGGCAGAGAGACAGTTTGTTTAAAATCACAGTCAAGTTTGTTTATAGCATAGCTTAGTGTGCTAGCCATGGCAGGAGCTAGTACAAGCACAAGTATTGGAAATACTCAACTCCCATAGTTCAATGGGAAGAACTATGACTACTGGAAAATCACCATGAGAGCCATGTTTGCCTCTCAAGACTCATGGGAGCTTGTTGAAGATGGTTTTGAAGAACCAACAGATGAAAATTCTTTTAATGCCTTTACACAGACAAAGAAGGATTTGTTGAAGAGTAATAGGAAGAAGGACTCAAAAGCCCTCTTCTATCTCTATCAAGCAGTACATGAGAGTGTGTTTCCAAGGATAGCAGCAACTAGGAGGTCCAAGAATACATGGAATACCCTCCAGATTGCCTATCTAGGTATGGAGAAGGTGAAGACAACAAAGCTACAATTGCTGAGGAGATACTTTGAAACTCTCTGTATGAAAGAGTCTGATAACATAGACTCATTCTTCACACATGTGATTGGGTTGGTTACCCAGATAAGGTCTCATGGAGAGATAATTGAAGAAAGAAGGATAATGGAGAAAGTGTTGAGGAGCTTACCCTGAAGGTTTGATGTGATAGTCACAACCCTTGAAGAGACAAAGGATCTCTCAAATTTTTCAGTAGATGAACTTCATGCATCACTGATGACACATGAACAAATATTGGGTAGAAATGCACACTCATCTTTGGAGCATGCCTTCAAGACCCAAATTTCCTTTGGAAGAGGAAGAGGTCAAGGCAGAGGAAGCTATAGAGGAAAAGGAAGAGGCAGAAGCCAAAACAGGGGTGGAAGAAACAACCCTGCAAGTAGAAGGGGCAAAAATCAAAATCAGAACCAAGGCTAAGGTAGCAGCCAGCAAGGTGGACAAAATCAAGCACATGGACAAAGGTATGATAAATCTCAAGTCCAATGTCATTACTGTAAGAAGTATGAGCATTATGTCAATGAATGTAGGAAGAAACAGAGTGACATGGGTAATAGACCCAGTGGTAATTTTACAAAATAAAATATCAGCCAAGATAAGTTGTCTTTAGCATGAATATGGCTAAGGAAAAGAATGAGGATACATGGTTTCTAGATTCAGGATGTAGTAACCATATGACTAGAAACATTGCCATGTTTTCCATGTTAGATGAAAATGAAAGTCTCAAGTTACATTGGGGATAGACAGTAAGGTCTCTGTTATGGGAAAAGGCAGAGTAAGTGTTTTGACAAAGAAGGGAAAAGGAAGATCCATATCAAATGTTTATTATGTGCCTGGTATGAAGTGTAACCTCTTGAAAATTGGACAACTCATTCAAAAGGGGTACAATGTTTTCTTTGAAGATGATGTATGCACCATCATGGATAAACCACCAAGCAAGCAATGCATTGCACAAGTGAAGATGACAAGGAACATAATGTTCCCTCTCAAGATGAGAGCAGATTTGAAGAAAGGAAATGAAATGGTAGCAGTGACACAAGAAACATTCCAAAGAGAAGAAAATGATGAAAACTGGTTATGGCATATGAGATTTGGACATCTCAACTTTAGAGGCCTGAATTTGTTGCACAGAAAAGGAATGGTAAAGGGATTACCATTGATTGAGAAACCGGACAGCCTTTGTGAAGGCTGCATCTTGGACAAACAACACAGAGAAAGATTTCCATCAGGAAAGAGCATAAGGGCAAAGCCACCCTTAGAAATTGTCCATTCAGATTTGTGTGGACCAATGCAAACACCATCACTAGCAAGCAGCCATTATATGCTGACTTTTATTGATGATTACACAAGGAAAACTTGGGTGTATTTCTTCAAATATAAAAGTGAAGTGTTTGAGAAATTCTGCCACTTTAAGGCTCTTGTTCAGAACCAAAGTGGGTAGCATATCAAGGTCTTAAGGACTGATAGAGGAGGAGATTATATCTCCAAATAATTTCTACGTTTTTGCAGAGAAAATGGCATACACAAGCAATTTACAGCAAAGTACACACTGCAACAAAATGGAGTTGATGAAAGGAAAAATAGAACAATCATGGATATGATAAGAAGTATGCTGAAGGCAAAACATTTTCCAAATGAGTATTGGGCTAAAGTTGTACATTGTGCAACATACATCTTGAATAGATGCCCAACCAAAGTTGTAATGAATAGAGTTCTGGAAGAAGCATGGAGTGGCATAAAACAAGGTGTCACCCACATGAGAATTTTTGGTTCTGTGGCTTATGCACACATTTCATATCAGCTGAGGAAGAAGTTGGACAGTAAGGGGGAGAAGTGCATTTTTATTGGATACAGTGAAGAATCCAAGGCATAGAGATTGTATAACCCATCCACAAATAAATTTGTTGTAAGCAGAGATGTTTAGTTCATTGAGGAAGAAGCTTGGGATGGAAGCATTGAGAAAATAGTCAATGTGAAGAGATGTTTGTCTCATGATGATAATGAGGAAGAGATGGCTGATATACATCCCTCATTAGCAGCACCACCTCCACCAACAAAAGGACAACAAGGGACACCACAAGCTGGAATGAGAACACCCTTGAGAAGTAATGATAGTGCTTCTCCAAGCACATCACAAGGAGCAGATTTGAGTGCTTCTACAAGCACAAGTACACCAAGTGAAAGAGGAACCAGATTCAGAAATTTGAGTGACATTTATGAGCAAGAGGTAGCAAATGAAGATATGAACTCTTTATTTGTATTGTATTGTCATGTAGATGATCCTATTCATTTTGAAGAAGCTATAAAAGATAAGAAATTGATAGATGCTATGGATGAAGAAATGAGTGCAATAGAGAAAAATAAAACATGGGAATTGATTGATCTCCCAAAAGGTAAAGAAGTCAGTCATTGGAGTGAAATGGGTCTACAAGACCACAATCAATGTTGAAGGTAAGATTGAAAGGCACAAGGCCAGACTTGTTGTCAAAGGCTATAAGGAGCAACATGGAAGAGATTATGAAGAAACTTTTGCACCGGTTGCAAGAATGAAAATAGTGAGGGCAGTGTTGTCCATAGCAGCACAACACAAGTGGAAGGTTTACCAAATGGATGTGAATCAGCATTCCTAAATGGAGTATTGATGGAAGATGTTTATGTTGAACAACCTCTAGGCTATGAGAAAAAGGGCCAAGAGAACAATGTTTGCATATTGAAGAAAACTCTTTATGGGCTGAAACAAGCACCAAGAGCATGGTATAGTAGGATGGATTCCTATCTACTAGAAAATGGGTTTGAAAAATGTGAAAGAGAACCCACATTATACATCAAGGAGAAATATGGTAAGATGTTGACTGTTGTTTTATATGTTGATGATGTGATTCCGTTAGCCACCTATAATATTTTGTTATACCAAAAGGTGGCTAAGATCTTTTTGAGCCTCCAAGGAACAAATTTTATCACTAAAAATTGTTGGCTCTTGAAGTCTCTTTAAGGCCTCATGCCTCTGTCCCAAACCCTCATTTGTCGTCTCCATTTTTTTATACTCGGGAATTTCTCCCGTCGACTCCAATCGAAAGACTAACGAAAGATCGCCATTTCTCCTCTTCTCAAAACCCTTCGTCTCGCTCCCCTTTTCTACATCAAAACTACCTTGTTTTCATAAGTCCTCTTCTTTCCATTTATGAAAATTTCCCTCTTTCATAGTTAAAAACTCACTTTTAACTATTTCGGAACCCCCAAATCCATTAAAAATCCTTGAAAATTCTCATAAAAAAATCAAAGTTTCATTGCTATAGGCCTAAGCCCCTTGAGCTAAGCCCTAAACCACTTCCCCACCATACGCTTTGGGTCCGGAACCATTTGCTAATACGATAAGGTGCTAATCGCATCGGAAAGAATCAAAGACGCAAGTCTTTGCCATACTCCAAAAGTTCGATTGCGATTAGCCTTGCTCGCTTAAAGACCCCCGATCTTATTATTTTCATATAACCCCGAGCCCGCCCCCGGCGCATAAAACCTTGTGAATATTTTTCCGACCCTTTTTTCCTTTGTTAATTACAAAAAACCCTCTTTTCCAAAGTTTTGATGTAATGAGCCAAAGTCACATGTTAAAAATAAAATGGTTAGATCAAAAGACCGATCGCGCAATCGCAATCGGGGAAATTTCAATGGGTTGATCGGAAAGACCAGTGTCCCGTAGTTCCGATTGCGATTAGGCCCTCATTATATATAAAGCCCCGGCCCATCAATTTTCATATATCCAAAGGCCCCGCGATCGGCGCTCCGTCCGCTTTGTAATATGTTTTTCCACCCCGATCCATAAAAACCTTTGTTTATTTCAAAAGTTCGGTTTCATATAAAATACAAGGGTTTCTCTCAATTCCATTCTCCACCGTTGATCTAGTCCTTTGACCCAACGGCTTTCGCGCTCAATCGCATCACAAACTTTCAATCGCATGCGTTTTTCTGTCGCTCCCCCGATTGCCGATCCCCCGATTCAATCCCGAACATTGATCTAATCCTTGATCCAATGGTCCGCGCAAAATCGCATCGCAATTTTTTTTCACCCCTTGCGATTACCTCCGATTCATTCCCCGCCGTTGATCCGGTCCTCGCATCAATGGCGGCCGCTCAATCGCAAAGGGCTCAATCGCAAAGTTTCAATCGCATGTTGTTTTGCGACCTCCCCGATTGCGATCCTTCGATTAAATCCGGACCGTCCATTTCCCGCCTATCCAACGGCCCTTATTCCCTCCGATCGCAAGTCCTACCGCCATTTCAAAACCCGCCGATTCATTTTCCGTCGTCGATCCGATCTCGCAGATCAACCGCGCCGCTTAATCACACTCGGAAGTTCAATCGCATCCCCTTTTCTCGCCACCCCCGATTTAGACCCTCCACTAGATCCGGACCGTCCACGTGTCCAGACGGACGGTCCAAAACTACTCCTCCTTATTCTTCTCCCGCTATCCTTTTTTGCCTTTCTATGCGGTGTCTCCACCGTTGGTTGCCTTCATCCGACGGCTACGCTCCTCCCGCCATCCGAAAGCAGGCTTTAAACCTATTCCCCGTAGGATTTCTTAACTCGTTGTTGTGTTTTGCAGTGTTTTAATGGTTTTCCATTATAGAATGAAGGAAAGCCGAGGGATGGGAAAGACATTTCCCGTGCCTTCGAGCTATCTTAAAGAAGCCATTCACTTGGGCTCTATTCCATGTTTCGTCGAAGACTTTCTATGAGTATTGGTGCCGTAAAGCTCAGCATGGGTTTGCACATCGACAAGACAACGTTTTAAATCAAACACAAGCTAAAGAGTATCAGCTTTTGAGAATAAAGTGCAGCAGATGAAGATTGAAGACAGCTTTTTATGGGGATTACGGCTAAGACGAGCTTATCAAAATCCTAATCCCCAATCTAAAAACACAGATTAAAGGAAAATCTAAAGTGTTTTATCGTACAGAAAGCCTCCACCGCCACATCCGGGGCAAATTGATTCCTCAGCTACCACCGAGCCACTGTTGCCTCAAAACATTCAAAAAGAGGCCGAGTTATTGAAGAAAAATCGAGATATTCGCCTCCAACATACGCCTAGGGAGTTACTTCTGCAAGGAAACCAATGAATAAATATCTCGCAAAGTTACTCCAAAATATGCACGAGCCTCGAAAGTCAAACAAAGCTTCCACCGAGCTTTGATATTTATTGAGAAACGAGCTAATGTAGTGATCCACCCGTAAATTTTTCCCTCGAGCCTCTCAAAGGGCCGAGAAGTCTTCACTCCGTATTAATCGTCCTTGAGATATTTTGTTAAAATCTCACCTCCTCATCTTCCTATAAGTACTTCTGCTGAAGATGAGAAATTGTTGGTTGCGTAACTTTGAAATACACTTGAGCTCGAGACTTCTATTTGTACATAGTGTTCCCCGGCCCTTAAAGCTCGTTTGTGCTAGAGTAGTTAGGTTGAATAGTGAAGATGATCGTCGAATCGAAACATTGGACTTGAAGTTTGTAGTCTGGTTTGAAATCAATATAAAAGTCTGTTTCATGGGATCCCGATCTATATTGACGGTGATGTTATTCTCATTTGTAACTTGTTGTTTTTATTTCTATTTTCATGTTGTTTCATTTTCCACCGTAAAGAACAGCTTTAAACAGTGGTTAGGACTCTGTCGTATATCGATAACCTTCTCTCGGGCCGAGAAATCTTTATTTGAATGTTTTCTTCCAATCCCGTGTTATTTAGGAATGACTTAATTCGGCTTTAGGCATGAGAATGTCGGCGTTCCCTCATTTTATCGTCCTAGCCGAATATTATTTCTCGAATGTTACTTTCAAGATAAGTTATGGGATGATGAACTCGAAGGAAGATATGGTTAGCCCCGGTCCCGGACATGCCCGCGTAACTAATCGCGATTGTTTCCCTTAGAATGTGTTAGAGTCGGCTAGTTTAGGAGCACTTCGCTAGATCTTAGACCATTCGTGTTATATTTGTGTTTCCCCTTGTTTTGTATGTTTTCTATTGGAAGTGTGTCAAAAGGTCGATCGGTTTAAAAGTACTTGTCGCATCCTAGTCTCGCTTTTTGTGTCCTCCTTAAGTGTCCGTCAAAGGTCGACCTGTTTAAAAGTACTTATCGCATCCTAGGTCGCTCTTCGTCTCGCATCCGTTTAATTCCCCTTCTTAATGTATCACTTCATCCCATAAATCAAACTCGTAAAAGAGATCCTTAGACATATATGACTTGCCCCTTGGATCACACTTGATGTTGTTGTTCAATTAAAGCCCATATATGACTCCATAGCCCAATGGACTAAAAACGCGTTATATCTATCTATCTCGCCAAAACTATTCTATTTGCTTGCAACTTCTCACTTTTGAAACTTTGCACTTAGGGCTTCCCCCTCAAGTAACATTTCATGCTCAACCATCCAAAACAAAACAAAAACCCTTGGCCTTCATAACTAGCCTAATATCATTACCTTAAGCTTTTCAAAGACAATATCCATCTTTGCACATATTGGAGAGATCCCTCTCTCGATTCAGGAGGGCTAGATCCTAGAATCCCAAAGTTTGGTTGAAATGATGTTAACTCCGTGATTGGTCTCTCCCAATCTTGCTAATAAATTACGAGACCTAACATTTCGGCGACTCCACCGGGGACATCGAACCCTGAATCATTTTCATTTAAAGATAATCATACGACGTCGCAGATTTGGTTCATAGAGCATTTGCTTTATTAACCGGAGTAAAAAAGCAAACTTTTCAAGCACCGCTCTATTATAGATAATCATGATGGAACTTGTTTGAATCAGTGAAAAGCTAGTAAACCCTAGGTTTCTCTTAAGACTTCATCTAAACCTTGAAAAAAATCGAAATTGCTTAGCCATAAGAGTAGATCTGCCTTTGTCTCGCAACCTTAGCTAAGTTTTTGAAACAAAGTTAGGATATTCTTAACAACCACAAAACTAAAAAAATGACTTAGAAAAAAACCTAAAAATATTTCATATTGGAATTAAATAAACATGGTGGTGGACCATAAGACCTTTTACCTCTGAAAGGAGCTAAAAATTTCCACTTGGGCGACTCCACAATCCTGTGAGACCTTAAGACTCCACCGGGGAGAACCCTTATCATTATAAAATCAGTTCAAACTCGCTTAGAAGACTGGGGGATTTAAAAATTGTAAAAAGCATTGGTTAACCTCTCCAAGATTGTCATATCTCGGTTGAACTTTTCTTGTTTTAGGTCTAAACAACATACCATAGTGGCTTCTAAAAAGATTCACACTAGAGCCCACCCGCACCCTAACCCACCTCGAGATAGTTGATAATCCGTAAAGTATCCTTTGGAAGTCTCCTAAGGTTAAAATTATTAATCGTTTTCGCATCACCCTTGAGAGCTAATTCGAGTCCCCGAAAATCTTTCAGCTTCCGCAATAATCACAAACTCGACTTAGTGAACCCATTTAGGATTAGGGTCATTTGATGATATAATCCGGCTTAGACTCGAATCTTCACTTTCATCTCCCGAAACAAGTGAACATCCCGGTAGCGAGGAAACAACACCTCCCCGATTTACATTTCCTTCACAATTTAGGTGTCTCTCATCCAAGATCATCTCAACAGCCTACTCCCCGGTCCATCCACTTCTACTCACCCTACATCCATCTGCTCAAACCACTTCAGCTCACCACTTTCCATTCTCGTAAATCCACCTCCACCCTCCCTCGCCATGGCAACATGGTATGCTCCCTTAGTCCTTCCCCGTACCATTAGCCAATCTTCCACAGGGACTATCGATCCAAAATTCCATTATATGATGCTAGTAATACTATAACATCGTCTCAACATGTGGACAAGATGAATGACTACTTTGACAGTAAACGAAATTGATGATGATTCTCGTCAAGTTGAGACTATTTGCTCAAAGTTTGGGGGGGGAGAAGTAAGAAAATGGTTTAAAGGTTTAACCCCCCCATAGTATTAATGATCTCCAAGCCTTCCATCAAACATTCTTAAACAAATGGGAAGTGAGAAAGAATCCTCTCCAAGTCCTCGCCGACTATAACAATCTCCATAGGAACCTTGGGAAAGTGTACAATCTTATTGTACCAGTATTTAACAGCAGTCTATAATGCGCTTTCCCCGAACTAAAAGCTCCTCGTGGCTCGACTTTAAACAAATTTCTGAAGGGTTTGATCCGGACATGACATATTCACTTAGAAAAAGAGTTTTTTTCAACTCTTGAAGACATGCAAAAGGGGTGCTCTTTTCGTGGAAGTAAACTTGATGGAGAAAAGAGCAAGAATGAAGAGCGAGAAGAGAGTATCTTTTAGAGAGGAATCCACCCCTTCCACTTCAAGCTCAAAGATGGAGAGAATGATGGAAGAAATGATGAAAGAGATGAGCATAATTAAGAGAGCACAAGCAAATCAAAATCAAACCAGCTCTCGAAAATAGGAACCGTAATCGAATGTTAGAAGGAACCAACCTCCAAACGAGACCTGTGGATGATGATCAACGAGATCACCCCTCCCTTTTCATCAAAACTATGTAAGTGAGGTTGAAGAAACAAAGACATAACGGAGGAAGAGGATATCAACATGTTTGGGGAAGAGGATGATGACTTTGAGGTTCATTATGATAATAAACAAGGTCTTTACACACCCTTACGTACGATAAAAGAGATGATAATGAAAAATTATTATCAGACATGGAAAATGTCGTCATAGAACCTCAAAGAGAATATGACCTTAGAAGCAAGACCAGCCAACAAGCCCCCAACACCAAAACCTCTCGACAAATCCTCTCAAAGTAGCACCACAAGCTAAACCCAAAATAGCCAAACAAAAAGACAAAAACAAGTGGGCTGCTAATTTCGATAAGGATAAGGAGAAAAAACACTCAAAATTCTGAAAAACAAGAGTGAAGACATCGCAAACGATCGACACATCGCCTAGTACTCCTTCTACAACAGATTGTGTCAAGTAAAACAAATCAGCAAGCTCGTAATTGGTGATAGAGTGACAGCTAATAAGGTTGAAACAAGTGCTTCAAAGAATCAAACCCTTTCGACTCTTTGAACAGAAATCTTAAAGATCAAAAATCTCCTGCTCCATTAACCGAGTTAGCTCGCCCAACATGTATATAGGAACCAAATTTTGAAGGCTTTAAATATAGAGGAAAATGGAGATATAGTTAATCTTAGTGACGACCTACCGCAGTTGATTTTTGGCCCTAAGATTGAAGGGAAGTTTCAAGAAGGACCAGTTCCTCCCTTTTATGTGAGTTTGAACATTCATGACAAAATTCTACACAACGCTATGCATGATTCCGGGCTTCTCATAATTTAATGCCTAAAGCCGTGATGGAGAGCCTTGGTTTAGAATTTACCGGACCCTACAAAGACCTATACTCCTTTGACTCAAATAGAGTAAAATGTCTAGGATTGATCAAAGACCTCCGTGTTAACCTAGCCCCGATTCGTACCAAAATGTTTACTCATGGAAATTGTTGTGGCCGATGTCCCCCCAAAGTATGGAATGCTATTATCAAGATCCCGGGGAGCTAAGTTACTAGGGTACTATGCGAGATGGACATGGCATATGCGACCATCCCTGTTTCCAATCGTACCGAAGACTTTACGAGGGAGTCTCATATGCAATACACGCGTTACAAGTCAAGACAGACCACTGAAATCTCTCCTATATATTCTCGTCAATACAAGCCTTGATTCTTTTATCATGTTTAACAATGAAACTCCTAGTGAGCAAGTCACTTTAACGTAATTAAAGGCCGACAGGAAGAAGAGTATAATAACGCGAAGTGTCCAAACAAGTATGCCACATGTGAAAACATTAGTAAACAAAGCATAGGTCTTGATTTACCGACTATGAGTCCATTGTTTTTTAGGACTTAACAACCTGAAAATACCCCTAACATTTCTAGCATCATCCCTCAATCTATTGAAGAATTTGAGGAGTCAAAACAAATTCAATTGGGTGTCGCTAATCATGAACGATCGAAGGCACCATAGTTAAAAAGGACAATCGCCAAACAAAGTACGAAACCGAAGACATTCCTTTATGGAGTATGTATTTTGATGGGTCATGCACTAGAAATAATGTCAGTGCGAGGTTTGGATCATTAACACCGAAAACAACCACTACGAATGCATCTCATGCAAATTAAACTTTCGGTGTTCCAACAACATAGCGAGAATATGAATCCCTTCTCTTAGGCTTGCATCTCTTGAAGAAATTAGGAGCCGAAGAATTAATGTGTAATGGGATTCCGAAAGTTAATCATTAGGCAAGTCAATGGGGAGTATAATGCGAATCATCCCGTACTTAGAGCCTATCGGAATGATGTCATGGATCTGGACAACATTTGAGGAGTCAAACCCGAGTTTCGTCCCAAGGAAAAAAGAACATTATGGCCCATAATTTAGCTTTTGCGGCGTAACATGTCTAACGCCATATGAGACTCGAGACAACACAACTCCGATAAAATTTAGACCGTGAAAGTGCTCGATAATGAAAAAATATTGGCAAGTGTTTGACAATGACAAACAAATAGAAGACTTCATGCAATTCGTAAATGAGTTCAAACTGCATGCTCGATTCGACATTATGATACGTATCGCAAATGAAGAAAACTTTCTTGGTGAAGAAGAATCGTCTCCCTCAACCTCGCCAATACTAACCTATTGTCTAGCGAACTTAGGAACAAAAACAGAATTAAGTGCGAAGATTAGAAACGGAAGAATTACAAACTCGCATTCTAAAGATGAAAATTTGCCGAGTGGTCTAACGCCTTTAGAGGAGTTGTTCGATTTTAACGATGTGGCCAATAAACCAAAAACCCGGAACTCGTAGAGATCGAAGTAGAGGAGTGCAATATAGGCAAAGTGAGGAAAAACCGAAAATGATCAAATCGTATTCAAAACTTTGCTACCACATTAAACTCAAATACATAGAGTCTGTTCAAAGAATTTTTCTCGATGTTTTTGCTTGGAGTTACGAAGATCTCAAATCCTATGACACTCGAAATAATACGACGACAAAAATCCCTCTTAAAGAAAACCAAAAACCATTTAAACGAAACGCGCGTAATAAACCCCCCGTCCAGCCATTGGTTCGAAGGAGATCATGAAAATGTATGATGTCGGGCATTATTGTCCCTATTAGATATTCCGAGTGGGTATCTAATCCGGTGTCCGTTAGGAAGAAGATCGGAGAAATCGAGCTTTAGTATAGACTTTAGAGACTTAAACAAAGCTTCGTTAAAAGACAACTACCCTTTACCAAAAATGGATCACATTTTACAAAGGGTGGTGGGGTCTAAAAGGATTTCGTTGCTTGATGGCTATTCGGGGTATAATCGATTTTAGTTCACCCCGTCGATCAATTAAAGACAACTTTCACTACTCCATGGGGCACTTTCATGTATGTGAAGATGCCTTTTGGTCTAATGAACGCCGGAGAAACCTTTCGGAGAGCCATGGACATAGCATTCTCGGAAGAATTGGGCTTCTTCATCATTATCTATCTAGATGATGTCACCGTGTTTTCAAAAAAGCAGTTAAGAACATTTAGAACATTTGAGAAAAGTTTTCGAGAAGTGCAAAAGGTTTGGAATATCTTTAAACCCTAAGAAGACATTATTTGGTCTCCAAGAAGGTAAGCTTCTTGGACACATTATTTCGTAAGAGGGTATAAAGATAGATCCAAAGAGGATTGAGGCTATATTACAAATCTCTCATCCTCGAAATATCAAAGAGTTGCGCTCTTTCATTGGAAAGATTAACTTTTTGAGAAGGTTCATCCCTAACTTGGCGTAGCTCCTTAGAAATATCACAAACATGTTGAAGAAGGAGCAATGGATAAAATGGACCTTGGAAGCAAAGACATCCTTTGAGGTCAGTGAAAACAAGCATTAACCAAAACACCGGTTCTCATAAGCCCCCGATTTTTCAAAAGATTTTTATATCTTCTCATTTGCATCGTAACATACCATGGTCGCTGTCCTTTTTACGTAAAAATCCACAAGGACAAGAGCATCCTATTGCATTCTTTAGCAAGGCATTGAGGGATGCCCCTTTGAAGTATAATATTATGGAAAATCAAGCTTTTGCTTTGGTTAAAGCATTGAAAGACTTTCGAGTATACATCCTTCACTCACACATCATTGCCTTTGTCCCTAATTCGGTGGTTAAAGACATTCTAACACGGGAACCGGATGGTAAGAGAGGTAAGTGGATTGTCATATTCTCGAATATGATTTAGAGATAAAACCCACTAAACTCATCAAAGGCCAAGGTCTAGCTAGATTAATGGCTAAATCCAATTTTGAAGTTCTTGATATTAATATGATTAATGCTTTGGACAGACAAGAAGAATTCTCAACTCCCATTATTGAAAACCATTTTTATGAATTCTCCTTGGTATGCTCGAGATCGCTTATGTTTTGCTTAAATTAAATACACCTCCCGGTTTATCGAAAACAAAGGCAAGGTTCTTAAAACTCGAAAGCAGATAAACTATTGCATTGTAGATAGGTGTCTTTATTGGAAAAAATGCTAGCGGTATATTGCTTAAATGTTTGCTCGAGTTTGATGCAGAGAAGGTTAAGCAGAATTTCATGAAGGAGAGTGTGGAGGCCATTTATACTGGAAGTCAACAACCAACAAAATTTTGAGGGTCGGTTTCTATTGGCCTACTCTTTTTCCCCCGATATACACAAAATGACAAATACTTGCCATAAATGCCAATTTTTTTGAGGGCAAGAGAAAATTATTACCCCTTCCTCTCGCATCCAATCACCGTTGAAGCTCCTTTTCAACAATGGGGACTTGACTTCATAGGTGAAATCCATCCCTCATCTTTCGCCCAAAGACATAGATGGATCCTATCGCTACGAGACTATTTCACTAAGTGGATAGAAGCCATTCCTTGTAGGCAAGCCAATGATTCAGAGTGATTATAAAGTTCATAGAAACCAATATCCTTTCCGATTTGGTCGCCCTACCAAGATCATCACGAGATAATGCAAGAAGCATTTGGATCAAATAAAATGGTGGAATTATGTCGCAAATATCGTATAACGTTGGGACACTCCACGACCCTATTACCCTCAAGGTAATGGACTTGTAGAGTCTTCCAACAAAAAGCTTAGTGAACATAATAAAGAAATTGTTGGAGGACAACAAGAAGTCTTGGCACACAAAGCTGATCCATGCACTTTGAGTCGACAGATTAACTTTGAGGAAATCTATTGGTATGTCACCTTTTCGCCTTGTGTATGGTACAGGATGCAATCTTTCCTAATAGCATTGGTGTACACGCTTATGAAGTTTATCCAAGAATTGCAGATCAAGATAATGACATGATCAGAAGAATAAATCAGACCATTCATCTTCGACGAAATCGGAGAGGAAGTGTACAACAAAACATTGCGTAAACAGACAAAGCATTAAGAAGCTTTTTGACGGAAAGAACAAAGGCCAAGCAATTTCAAGATTGGGGACAAAGTTTTAAAGTGGGACTCAAAGAGAGAAGACAAGGGAAAGCATGGTAAATTTGACAATCTGTGGCTTGGCCCTTACTCTATTCTATTCAATGCGTTGAAACAATGCATTCTTCTTACAAGAGCCGGATGGAACAGTATTTTTTGGGGGTCTTGTCAATGGCAGGGATGCTCAAGCATTACTTCTCTTGATTCATGATATGTTTTTTAAGCCTTCTTTTTCTTTTTTCATTATGAATATTTCATCCATCATTGCATTCAAAGTTATGAAAAAATCAAAAAAATACAAAAAACAAAGAAAAATGAAAAGAGGGCGGAAATGAAAACAAGAAAGGCAAAGCCCCATGCCAAAAAAGAGAAATAAATTCGAAAGTGTGCAAGCTTAAATGCCACTCCTACAAAACACACTTTTAGTTAGTCAAACCGTTTAATCTTGACTAATTAGCTTTCAATTTTTTGCCGATAGGGTAGTGAATTTGATTTGCCAAACTCGTTTAATCTTGGCTCATCGAGAGATAGATTAGGATAGAAATTAAGGTTCAAACATGTTCAAAATTTGAACCAAAGTTTCCAAAGAGAGATGATTCAAAACTGCTTTTATTTTCCGAGTCAAAGAAAGTGTAAATCTAGTTCTAAATCACTCAAAATCTGAACCAAGAAGAAAGAAAAGACGATCTCAAACCAAGTAAAAAAACAGAGCTATGAAGAAACGGAAGGCAGTACTTAAACTTTCAAATCTTAAGCCTTCTATTTTGATTTAATTTTCTGCAAATAAAAATCTATGTGCAAAGCTTGTTCTTATGCCATAGATCATAGCAAGTCAAACATGACTCAATCTTGACTTGACTATTTTTAAATTTCTGTTTTAGAATTTAGAGAATGGAAGTTTGTCGGATTGTTTAATCCCAACAGACACGTAGACTAGGTAGAGAAATATCCGAGCTCAACTGCTTTAATCCGAGTTCGGGGGAGAAATAAGGAGTAGAAATAGTTTAGATTTCCTCGCTTTCAAAAAGAATAAAATGTTGTGAGTAGAATTTGCCAATCCAAGTGCACTCGATGGAGAAAAAATGCTAGATCGAGAGGATTGGGTAGGTAGAAAGTTTGTATTGATGAAAGTCCATTGTTTTCATAGCCGCCAAACATTTTTTTTAAAGCTAGATCATCCAAGAAAAGAAGGGCAACCCAATGGATGAGGCAACTAATCGGCTCTCCCGTGAAATCAAGTCTCGAATTCTTGATGCCTTCAAGAAGGCACCATCCCCCAAGTGGACCACCGTTAGCCACCTATAATATTTTGTTATACCAAAAGGTGGCTAAGATCTTTTGAGCCTCCAAGGAACAAATTTTATCACTAAAAATTGTTGGCTCTTGAAGTCTCTTTAAGGCCTCATGCCTCTCGTCCCAAATCCTCATTTGCTATCCCATTTTTTTATACTCGGTGAATTTCTGCCGACTCCAAACCGAAAGACCGCTCGAAAGATCGCCATTTCTCCTCTTCTCAAAACCCTTCATCTCGCTCCCCTTTTCTACATCAAAACTACCTTGTTTTCATAAGTCCTCTTCTTTCCATTTATGAAAATTTCCCTCTTTCATAGTTAAAAACTCACTTTTAACTATTTCGGAACCCCCAAATCCATTAAAAATCCTTAAAAATTCTCATAAAAAATCAAAGTTTCATTGCTATAGGCCTAAGCCCTGCGAGCTAAGCCCTAAACCACTTCCCCACCATACGCTTTGGGTCCCGGAACCATTTGCTAATACGATAAGGTGCTAATCGCATCGGAAAGAATCAAAGACGCAAGTCTTTGCCATACTCCAAAAGTTCCGATTGCGATTAGCCTTGTCGCTTAAAGACCCCGATCTTATTATTTTCATATAACCCCGAGCCGCGCCCCGCGCTTAAAAACCTTGTGAATATTTTTCCGACCCTTTTTCCTTTGTTAATTACAAAAACCCTCTTTTCCAAAGTTTTGATGTAATGAGCCAAAGTCACATGTTAAAAATAAAATGGTTAGATCAAAAAGACCGATCGTGCAATCGCGATCGGGAAATTTCAATGGGTTGATCGGAAAGACCAGTGCCGCAGCTCCGATTGCGATTAGGCCCTCATTATATATAAAGCTCCCGGGCCCATCAATTTTCATATATCCAAAGGCCGCGCGCGACGGCGCTCTGTCCGCTTTGTAATATGTTTTTCCACCCCGATCCATAAAAAACCTTTGTTTATTTCAAAAGTTCGGGTTTTATATAAAATACAAGGGTTTCTCCCCGATTCCATTCTCCACCGTTGATCTAGTCCTTTGACCCAACGGCTCGCGCTCAATCGCATCGCAAAATTTCAATCGCATGCGTTTTTGTCGCTCCCCGATCGTCGATCCCCCGATTCAATCCCGACCGTTGATCTAATCCTCGATCCAACGGTCCGCGCAAAATCACATCGCAATTGTTTCACCCCCTTGCGATTACCTCCGATTCATTCCCCTTCGTTGATCCGGTCCTCGATCAACGGCCAAAGCACTCAATCGCAAAGTTTCAATCGCATGTTGTTTTGCGACTCTCCCCGATTGCGATCCTCCACTAAATCTCGGACCGTCCATTTCCCCGCCTATCCAACCGCCCTTATTCCCTCTCGATCGCGAAGTCCTACCGCTGTTCAAAACCCGCCGATTCATTTTCCGCCGTCGATCCGATCCGCAGATCAACGACGCCGCATAATCGCACTGGAAGTTCAATCGCATCCCCTTCTCGCCACCCCCGATTGAGACCTCCGACTAGATCCGGACCGTCCACGTGTCCGGATCGGACGGTCCAAAACTTCTCCTCCTTATTCTTCTCCCTCGCTATCCTTTTTGCCTTTCTATGCGAGTCTCCACCGTTGGTTTCCTTCATCCGACGGCTACGCTCCTCCCCCGCCATCCGAAAGCAGCTTTAAACCTATTCCCGAGGATTTCTTAACTCGTTGTTGTGTTTTGCTGTGTGTTTTAATGGTTTTCCATTATAGAATGAAGGAAAGCCGAGGGATGGGAAAGACGTTTCTGTGCCTTCGATCTATCTTAAAGAAGCCATTCACGGGGCTCTATTCCATGTTTCATCAAGATTTATGAGTATTGATGTCGTAGCCCAACTGCGGGTTTGCACATCGACAAGACATCGTTTTAAATCAAACACGCTTAAAAGAGTATCAGCTTTTGAGAATAAAGCACAAAGCAGATGAAGATTGAAGACAGTTTTTATGGGGATTACGGCTAAGACGGTTATCAAAAGCCTAATCCCCAATCTAAAACACAGCATTAAAGGAAAATCTAAAGTGTTTTATCGTACGTAAAGCCTCCACCGCCACATCCGGGGCAAATTGATTCCTCGACTACCACCGAGCCAATTGCTGCCTCAAAACATTCAAAAAGAGGTCGAGTTATTGAGGAAAATTAGATATCCGCCTCCAAGACAAACCAGGGAGTTACTTCCGCAAGGAAACCAATGAATAAATATCCGCAAAGTTACTCCAAAATATGCACGTAGCCTCAAAGTCAAACAAAGCTTCCATCGAGCTTTGATATTTATTGAGAAACAAGTCAATGTAGTGATCCACCTATAAATTTTTCCCTCGAGCCTCTCAGCAGGGCCGAGAAGTCTTCACTACGCATTAAATCGTCCTTGAGATATTTGTTAAAATCTCACCTCCTCATCTTCCTATAAGTACTTCTACGGAAGATGAGAAATTGTTGGTTACGTAACTTTGAAATACACTCGAGCTCGAGACTTCTATTTGTACATAGTGTTCCCCGGCCCTTGAAGCTCTGCTTTGTAGCTAGAGTAGTTAGGTTGAATAGTGAAGATGATTGTTGAACTAAAACATTGGACTTGAAGTTTGTAGTCGGTTTGACATCAATATAAAAGTTGTTTCATGGGATCCCGATCTATATCGACGGTGATGTTATTCTCATTTGTAACTTGTTGTTTTATTTCTCGTTTTCATGTTGTTTCATTTTCCACTCAGTAAAGAAAAGTTTAAACTGTGGGTTAGGACCCGTATCGTATATCGATAACCTTCTCTCGTCGAGAAATCTTTATTTGAATGTTTTCTTCCAATCGTGTTATTTAGGAATGACTTAATTCATTTTAGGCATGAGAATGTCAGGGCGTTCCCTCATTTTATCGTCCTACTGAATATTATTTACGAGATGTTACTTTCAAAGTATAAGTTATGTGATGATGAACTGAAGGAAGATATGGTTAGCTCACGGTCCCGTACTTGTCTACATAACTCAACGGATTGTTTCCCTTGGAATGTGTTAAAAGTCTGGCTAGTTTAGGAGCACTTGCTAGATCTTAGACCATTGCTTGTGTTATCTTTGTGTTTCCCCTTGTTTTCGTATGTTTTCTATTGGAAGTGTGTCAAAGGATGACCGGTTTAAAAGTACTTGTCGGATCCTAGTCTACTTTCGTGTCCTCCTTAAGTGTCCGTCAAAGGTCGACCGGTTTAAAAGTAATTATCGTATCCTAGGCAGCTTCTTCGTTACGCATCCGTTTAATTCCCCTTCTTAATGTATCACTTCATCCCATAAATCAAACCGTAAAAGAGATCCTTAGACATAGGATGACTTGCCCCTTGGATCACACTTGATGTTGTTGTTCAATTAAAGCCCAGATATGACTCCATAGCCCAATGGACTAAAATCCAGCGTTATATCTATCTATCTGCCAAAACTGTTCTATTTGCTTGCAACTTCTCACTTTTGAAACTTTTCACTTAGGGCTTTCCCCTCAAGTAACATTTCATGCTCAACCATCCAAAAAAAAACAAAACCCTTGGCCTTCATAACTAGCCTAATATCATTACCTTAAGCTTTTCAAAGACAATATCCATCTTTGCACATATTGGAGAGATCCCTCTCCGGATTCAGGAGGGCTAGATCCTAGAATCCCAAAGTTTGGTTGAAATGATGTTAACTCTGTGATTGGACTCTCCCAATCTTGCTAATAAATTACAGAGACCTAACATGATCTTCACAGGTAATGATGATTACCTCATTGAAAGTTTTAAATCAGTCATGAAAGATGAATTTGAGATGACTGATATGGGATTGTTGAAATACTTCTTAGGAATAGAAGTAGAGCAAAATGAAAATAAAATTTTTATTTCTCAAGCTAAATATGTAAATGAAGTTTTGGAAAGATTTAACATGCAGGATTGCAAGGTAGCAATTACTCCCACAGTGATGGGATTGAAACTCAGCAAGGAGGACAACAGTAAGAATTTTGATCCTAGCTTGTACAAGAGCATAGTTGGTAGCCTTATGTATTTGACTGCAACTAGGCCGGATATTATGCATGCTGTGAGCTTAATTTCCAGATTTATGGAAAGGCCAAAGGGCGCACATTGGCAAGCAAAAAAAATAATTCTGAGGTATGTGAAAGGAACAAAGAGGTATGGAATTTTATATACTACTTTAGAAAATTCTGAATTGATTGGATATACTAACAGTGATTGGGCTAGAAGTATAGATGACTGGAAAAGTACATCTGATTATGTTTTTCATATGGGTTCAGGAGCCATTTCATGGGCTTCTAAGAAACAACCAATTGTGGTTTTATCTACAGTAGAAGCAGAGTATGTGGTAGCTACAGCAGCAACATGTCAAGCAGTTTGGATGAGGAGAATGTTGAGAAGCTTATGTCAGGAACAGGTAAAGGGCACAGTAATTTATTGTGACAATAGCTCAACTATAACATTGTCAAAGAATTATGTGTTTCACAAGAGAACAAAACACATAGATGCCAAGTTTCACTACATCAGGGAGCTAGTGAACAATGGAGAAATTGTTCTGAAACATTGCAGAATAGAGGAACAATTTGCAGACATTCTAACAAAGCCATTGGGGCAAAAGAATTTTAACTATTTAAGGAAATGCATGGGTATGACACAAAACCCAGAAGTTGAATTTAAGGGGGAGTGTTGAATTTTTAAATTCAACTCCTACCCTGCACAGTGAAAAAAAGAGGAGTACAGCAAGGGTAAAATGTTTGTGTGTTGAGTGCACACCACCGTTGCATTTAACATTGGTTTTAAATGAAGCCTGCAAAGGCATTTTTGTATTGATGGGCGTAGCCATTTGATGGGCGTTTCAATTAATATTTCGTGGTTCTGACCATGCAAAAGATAGTTCAAAAGACTGTCTCATCGCGCCATAAAAAAAAAAACCCACCAACCAACAAACGGGAGTTTTTGTGTTTACGCAGAAAATTTTGTTTTTTTTAATTGGGCCACGTTGGGTGCCAGCACAGTAGAGGCAGGCTCCACAGCCAACCAATAGAAATTTATCGCGCTCGTTTAGAGTTGCTACACCATAGGAAGAAGCCAGTCCCACTGCCAGCACAACATGAGCTACGTGGACCAATCACAACGTCTTGTGCAGGTTTTTGGCATGACGTCACAAAGCCAAAGTGGTACGCGATAATTTTATTAAATCCAGCTCATATTTTGTTTAACATCTGGCGGGCCCCAGCACTGACCAATCAATGGCCGATCGCGCGGAAATGGAGCATGCTGACGTAGGGGCAATTTGGTATGTGAAAAGGTTTGCAATACAGTTTAATATTCGGTTTGGAATCTACGAGATTGGCTTAAAAAATTGGTCTAAAGTTTATGCAGAGGATTGCATTAAGGTTTCAAAACCTTATCATAAAGTTTTTTGTTATGTTTTATTTTAATGCCAGGAAAAAAGTCTTTGACTCTGGGTAATAGATGTATACGGGTTATAATATATATATTATAAACTTTTAAGTTTATAATATATATAATTTCCAATAGTTTTATTTTAATAATTGTCAACGCTGCGCCATATTAAAAGGAAGCCCGAAGGCTTATTTTCCATGTTGAATACGAAACAGCAATGAGAAGAAATATACTATATGTGTATTGTTTTTTTTTAACTGTGTGTCCGAAAACAAAACATAGTGAAGTTAAAAACTGAGCTTTTGTAAGAACTGTATGTGCGTTTTGTGAAAGACAGAGTTTTTGGACACTGTGTGTTGCAGCAGTTCCACTTACATTTTGTAAATCCCTTAGAGGAGAAAGAATAAAAACTATAATGAAATAGAACCACTTTGTAAATCTATGTTCAGCAAGAAAATTTTTTTATTCTCTGTGTTAAGAGGAGAATTTGTATTCCCTTTGTATGTGTTTTAGAATACTCAGAAATTCCAACATCACCCAACGAAAGTGAAGCCGAAGTTGTCTGATGTTCCACCAACTCACTTGAATGCAAGGGCCATACTGTCTCATCCCTCCACTGAAGAAATTTTCTCGCATTGTTGGTGGAATTCAATCGCAGGGCAGGATCAAATCAAACTAATCAAGTTGAACAGACTCTAAGTGGCATCCTCCATGTCTTGCATGGCTGTTGCATGAATGTTTTGGGAGACGAAATAGTAAGGCAGATGGCCTTCATGTGGGGTCCACATGGCCGATGAAGTTATTAGTTTATAATTTTGGTTACACAAAGTACCACCTGTTTTTATTATTATTGTCAAAAACATTTATTATTATTGTCAAAAACATTTTACTTAGCTAATGAGCTAAATGTCATAGGTGTAATTTGTTGTTTTGCTATGATTGTATCCTACAATGCAGGAACAATGCTTTGCAGGATGAACGAAATGCAGGTTGTGGGGAGAAGAAACCAGTTTATTGGAAGGTTGTTTGCTACACGGATGACCCTTTTGAGATGGATATAGGTCACTTCTTCCCTCCATACCAGCTACCCTTCCTTCCTTCCTACCTAATAGGTGGCGTCCTTCCCTAATAGCTACGCCAACTTGTCTTGTTAACTAGGCTTATGTTGCCTCTGAATTTGGAGATGGGTCGATTTGACCACTGGCTTCCTTTTTGCTAGGTCAATGACAGATTCTTTGTAGTTTCATATTTCTAAGGAAACTTTGACAAGATCATTATACTATTTCTTGTCCAGCACCGTTCCTCCTCTCCCCAATTTTTTTAAATCAAAGATGTATTTAAGGGTTTATTACCAATTTTATTCAATCAATTGTCTATGGTGTGCTTTTTACAATGGGACATAAAATATATTTCATAACCATTTCTGAACGTGTGCCAATTGAGTATGGAGGTCAAAATTTAATACCTGGTTGGTAATACTTTTGTATGCGGCATTTCTTGAATTTGGGTACATCTGCTGTCGAGGTAGGTGGGCTAACATTGCAAATTAATTGAAAGACAAAACAAGCAGACGGTGCAGGAGAAGGTGAAAATAGTGATTCTTACTCGAATGTAGCTTTGGAGATAAATTTTGTTAGGCTAGTCGGTATCTTTCTTGCTATTGAAAGCTATCTGAAACTCTTATGGACCATGTCACAGATGGAACACATACTTGAGTACAACCTATAAAAAGGGGAGTTGGTCGCAGGAAGAGGATATAATCTTGTTCGAGGTAAAAATCCTAAAGTAAGAAATTGAATCTTTTATTAAAATGCAATAATAGTTTGCTCTCTGTTAACCACCATAGATTGTTTGGTGTGTGAGAGGAATAATGCCCTTTAGTTAGAATTCTATATAATGTTTCTAAACTTGAGCCTTCGCGTTAAACTTCTTCACCACAGAATTGGAATTCAAGTTGTTTATCTGATAAATGCCAGGACCATAGAAGAAAATAAAGTTTGTTATTCAGCCTTGGTGACAATATTTTGATTTTTTTCAAAACAGGCACATAAAAAATTTGGCAACCACTGGACAGAGATCGCAAAAGTAGTTCAGGGCAGGTAGGCAGTAATCCAGTTAAATGTTGGAATTATTGGAAATTCCAAGCAAACAGGAGAGAATGACACTCTCCTCTAAACACAGAGAAGTTTAAAACAAAATTCGCTTCTGGACAAAGATGGCATGAAATATGATTTCTTCTTTAATTAAACAAACTAAAAAAAAACTGTTACAATTTCTTCCTCAGTACAGCGGGATTCACCAAAGTAAGAATAGGGACTGCTACAGACGCAGTGCTCCACAAAATAAAACTTCTCTCTCTCTCTCTCTCAAGAACGCAAAAGTAGTGCTCAGTTCTTCTTACTGTGCTTTTCTTCGCCTGCGGGCTCACACACAGCGATTACAATAACAATACAATACATTCATTACAAATGCACGTGGTCCTTTTCCCTTTATATAGCGCGGCAGATACAAAATATGTAAAACAACAATTACAAAGGAAAACCTTTGCGCAACATAAGTCTTTAATATTGGCACGACGTACGAGTGGGGACCACTTCATAGTCGGCCATTGCAATTGCAGAAATTGCGATATGCGATATGGCGGAATAACAAAACTTGCGATCAAACAAAAATTGCAGCTGTGCGATGGTGCGACGGGTGCATATCGCAAATTTCAACTTTTGCGATGACACATGGCAGAAACACATATAATGAAAATGCGATATTGCGATGTTGCGATCGTGCGATGGCGCAACGATCACACATCGCAGATTTCCATATCAACAAGACACTTGCGGTCTCAAAGTTCAAAAACTGCGATCTGCGATTTGCGCTTTGGCGCTTAAGTGGTAGGGACCACTTGTCCGGCCTCTTCATAACTTTTAAGTCTTCCGCCTGTTTAATTCAATTTCACTTCAATTTGGTTGTTGAGGGCTTTTACGCCTGACTTGACTGTTTTAATTAAACCTGCTCCTCCGTAGACTTGAACTACGGGAAATCTTCGCTCCTCTGTCAAAAATGACTTCGCCCATACTTCAAAATTAATTCCTCTGCTATACTTGGCTGTGGCCCATCAAAATTTAATTCTTCTCCTTACGTTCTTCATTCTTCTTTAATTCAGAGTGCTGTGCACTCAAAACTCTGCGCTGCTGCTGCTGCTGCTGTACTTTGTTCTTTGTTCTTCCTGCCCAAGGCACGGCAGGTGACTTTAATATTTTCAACACTCCCCCTTAAAGTCAGCTGCTGGGTTGTCCATCATACCCAGGCATTTTCTTAAAAATTCAAATGTTTTCTGTGCCAATGGCTTTGTCAAAATATCTGCATATTGCTCCTCTGTTTTACAATGTTGTAAAACAACTTCTCCATTGTTCACCAATTCTCTGATATAGTGAAACTTTGTGTCTATGTGCTTCGTTCTCTTATGAAACACAAAATTCTTTGATAATGCAATAGCTGAGCTATTGTCACAATAAATCACAGTGCCCTTTACCTGTTCTTGGCACAAACTTCTCAACATTCTTCTCATCCAAGTTGCTTGACACGCCGCTGCTGTAGCTGCCACATATTCTGCCTCTACTGTAGATAATTCTACAATAGGTTGTTTCTTGGAAGCCCATGAAATGGCTCCTTAACCCATATGAAAAACATAACCGGAAGTGCTCTTCCGATCATCTACACTTCTAGCCCAATCACTGTCAGTGTATCCAAATAATTCTGAATTTTCTGAAGCTGTATACAAAATACCAAATCCTTTTGTTCCTTTCACATACCTCAGAATTCTTTTTGCTGCTTGCCAATGTGCTTCTTTTGGCTTCTACATAAATCTGGAAATTAAACTAACAGCATGCATAATATCTGGCCTAGTTGCAGTCAAATACATGAGGCTACCAACTATGCTTTTATACAAACTTGGATCAACATCCTTGATGTTGTCATCTTTTCTCAACTTCAATCCCATTACTGTGGGAGTAATTGCAGCTTTGCACTCCTGCATATTAAATCTTTCTAAAAATTGATTCACATACTTTGCTTGAGATATAAAAATCCCTTTTTCACTTTTCTCTACTTCTATTCCCAAGAAGTATCTCAACAAACCCATGTCAGTCATTTCAAATTCATTTTTCATGACTGTTTTAAAATTTTCAACAAGGCAATCATCATTACCTGTAAATATCAAATCATCAACATACAAAACAACAATCAGCTTCTTACCATCCCTTTCTTTGATGTAGAGGGTGGGTTCTCCCTCACACTTTTCAAATCCATTTTCCAGTAGATAGGAATCTATCCTACTGTACCATGCTCTTGGAGCTTGCTTCAGCCCATAAAGAGATTTCTTCAATTTGCAGACCTTATGCTCTTGGCCTTTCTTTTCATATCCGAGAGGTTGTTCCACATATACCTCTTCCATTAAAACTCAATTTAAAAATGTGGATTTTACATCCATCTGATATACTTTCCATTTGTTTTGTGCTGCTATGGACAACACTGCTCTCACTATTTCCATTCTTGCAACTGGTGCAAAAGTTTCTTCATAATCAATTCCTTGCTTCTGCTTGTATCCCTTGAAAACAAGTCTGGCCTTGTGTCTCTCTATCTTTCCTTCAGCATTGCTTTTGGTCTTATAGACCCATTTTACACCAATGACTTCTTTACCTTCTGGGAGATCAACCAGCTCCCATGTTTTGTTCTTCTCTATGGCTTTAATTTCATCATCCATAGCTTCTATCCATTTTCTATCTTTAATAGCATCTTCAAAATGAATAGGATCATCAACTTGACAATACAAAGCAAATAAGGAATTCATACCTGCGTTTGCTTCTCCTTGCTCATAGATTTCTCTAAGGCTTCTGAACTTTGTTCCTCTTTCACTTGACGTAGTTGTGCTTGATGAAGCACTCATTTCTGCTCCATGTGGTGTGCTTGGTGATGCACTCCCGCTTCTTCTCAAGGGTGTTCTCGCTGTTTCTTGAGGTGTCCCTTGTTGTCCTTGTGCTGGTGGAGGTTGTGCTACCGGTGGGTTATTAATTTCAACCACATCTTCCTCATCTTCATCATGAGACAAACAGCTTTTAACATTGACCGTTTTCTCAATGCTTCCATCCCATGCTTCTTCTTCAATGAATTGCACGTCTCTTCTTATCACAAACTTCTTTGTGGATGGGTTATACAATTGGTATCCTTTGGAATCTTCACAATATCCAAGGAAAATGCACTTGTCCCCCTTACTATCCAACTTCTTTCTCAATTTGTCTGGAATGTGTACATATGCCACCCATCCAAAAACTCTCATGTAGGTGACTCCCTGTTTTCTTCCAGTCCATGCTTCTTATGGAACTTTGTTCATTACTGCTTTTGTAGGGCATCTATTTAAAATATACGCAGCACAGTTTGCTACTTCTACCCAATACTCATTCGGAAAATGTTTTGTCTTTAGCATACTTCTCACCATTTCCATTATGGTTCGATTTTTCCTTTCAGCAACTCCATTCTGTTGTGGTGTGTACCTTGTGGTAAAATGCTTGTGTATGTCGTTCTCTCTGCAGAAACGCAGAAACTCCTTTGAGATATATTCTCCTCCTCTTTCAGTTCTAAGGACTTTAATGTACTGCCCACTTTGTTTCTCTACAAGAGCTTTAAAGTGGCAAAATTTCTGAAAGATTTCACTCTTGTATTTTAGAAAATAAACCCACACTTTTCTTGTGAAATCATCTATGAAGGTCAGCATGTAATTGCTGCCTGAAATAGATGATGTTTGCATCGGCCCACATAAATCTGAATGAATTATTTCTAAGGGTGCTTTCGCCCTTATGCTTTTCCCTTAAGGAAAACTTTCTCTGTGTTGTTTTCCCAAGATGCAGCCTTCACATAGGCTGTCAGGCTTTTCAATCAATGGTAAACCTCTTACCATTCCTTTTCTGTGCAGCAAATTTAATCCTCCGAAATTGAGATGTCCAAATCTCAAATGCCATAACCAATTTTCATCTTTCTCTTCCTTCTGGAAGGCTTCTTGTGTTACAACTACTACATTCTTTCCTTTTTGCTTCAATTCAATGTTGAGCTTAAGCGGAAACATTCTATTGTTGGTCATTTGAATTTCAGAAATAATTTTCTTGCTTGGAGGAATATCTTTTATGGTGCACACATCATCATTAAATATTACATTGTAACCTTTGTTTATGAGCTTCCCAACGCTCAAAAGATTACATTTCAGACCTGGAACATAATACACATCAGGAACAAATTTCTGCTCCCCATTCATTGCTCGAATACTAACTCTGCCTTTTCCTTTGACAGAAATCTTAGTATCAATCCCTGTGGTCACTTTAGATTTTACTTCTTCATCTAGATTGGAAAACACTGCTTTGTTGCCAGTCATATGCTTACTACATCCTGAATCTAATAACCAAACATTATCATCTCTATCTTGTGCTACATTACAAGCCAATAACACATTACTTGGGTTCTTTTCTTCTTTTGCTACATTAGCATTCTGCTTATTTTTCATGTCATTTTGCTTCTTTCTACATTCATTGGCATAGTGCCCATATTTCTTGCAATAATGACATTGGACACTGGATTTATCATACCTTTGTCCATGATCATGTTGGTGTTGGTGTCCACCTTGCTGGCTGTTGCTTTGGCCTTGGCTCTGATTTTGACTGTTGCTCCTTCCATGTGAATGTGAAGGGCTGTTCCTTCCACCTCTGTTCTGGCTTCTGCCTCTTCCTCTTCCTTTGCCTTGACCTCTTCCTCTCGAAAATTTCTTCTTCTCGAAAGGCATTCTGACAATTAAAGGCATTCTGGTTCCTGGTTAGCGTGCTCAAGAGATGAGGTTTCATCTCTCGTTCAATCGTTCATTAGTTATCAATGAGTGGGCATGAATGTGGGTTATCGTAAATCGTGAGAGATCTTTGGTCTCTTCTATGGTGGTAACAATCACATCAAACTTTGAGGGTAAGCATCTCAAAAGTTTCTCCACTATCCTTCTTTCTTCAAGAGTTTCTCCATGGGATCTTATCTGATTTACAATCCCAATCACATGTGTAAAAAATGTGTCAACACTGTCTGACTCTTTCATGCAAAGAGTTTCGAAATATCTTCTCAGCAACTGAAGTTTTGTTGTCTTAACTTTCTCCATACCTTGATAGGCTACTTTCAGAGTTTCCCATGCCTCCTTGGATTTCTTAGCGGCTGCTATCCTCGGAAACACATGCTCATTTACAGCTTCATACAATAAGAAGAGAGCTTTAGAGTCTTTCTTCCTATTATTCTTCAACACATCCTTCTCTGCTTGAGTTAAGGCATTAAAAGCCTGCTCATCAGCTGGTTCAACGAAACCATATTCTACTAATTCCCATAAATCTTGTGATACAAACAGGGCTCTCATGGTAATGGCCCAATAATCATAGTTATTTCCATTAAACTGTGGAAGTTGAACATTTCCAAGACTCATTCCAGTGCTTGGTCCAGCCATTGCTTCAAAAATAAACTCTAGGCTTAAATTAAACTGTCTTTCCTTTTCTGAAAGAACAAACTCTTTAAACAATAAACAACTGCACTTTTATCTTTGAGAAATACCTGACTGTGACTTCTGTCGAGCTTTTCACGCTGCTGGAGAAAACGTTGCAACAAGTCTTCTTCTTCTTCGGCTTCTTTGAAAGTTTCAAAGAGCCTGAACTAGCTATGATACCATGTTGGAATTATTGGAAATTCCAACCAAACAGGAGAGAATGACGCTCTTCTCTAAACAAAGAGAATTTTAAAACAAAATTCGCTTCTGGACAGAGATGGCATGAAATATTCTTTCTTCTTTAATTAAACAAACTAAAAAAAAATTGTTACAATTTCTTCCTCAGTACAGAGGGATTCACCAAAGTAAGAATAGGGACTGCTACAAACGCAGTGCTCCACAAAATAAAACTTCTCTCTCTCTGTCTCTCAAGAACGCACAAGAAGTGCTCAGTTCTTCTTACTATGCTTTTCTTCGCCTGCGGGCTCACACACAGCGATTACAATAACAATACAATACATTCATTACAAATGCACGTGGGCCTTTTCCCTTTATATAGCGCAGAAGATACAAAATACGTAAAACAAAAATTACAAAGGGAAACCTTTGCACAACATAAGTCTTTAATATTGGCGCGACGTACGAGTGGGGACCACTTCATAGTCGGCCATCGCAATTGCAGAAATTGCGATATGCGATATGGCGGAATAAAAAAACTTGCAATCAAACAAAAATTGCGGCTGTACGATGGTGCGGCGGGTGCATATCGCAACATTCAAATTTTGCGATGACACATGGCAGAAACACATATAATGAAAATGCGATATTGCGATGTTGCGATCATGCGATGGCGCAACGATCACACATCACAGATTTCCATATCAACAAGACACTTGCCGTCTCAAACTTCAAAAACTGCGATCTGCGATTTGCGCTTTGGCGCTTAAGTGGTAGGGACCACTTGTCTGGCCTCTTCATAGCTTTTAAGTCTTCCGCCTGTTTAATTCAATTTCACTTCAATTTGGTTTTTGAGGGCTTTTACGCCCGACTTGACTGTTTAAATTAAACTTGCTCCTCCGTAGACTTGAACTATAGGAAATCTTTGCTCATTTGTCAAAAAATGACTTCGCCCATACTTCAAAATTAATTCCTCTGCTATACTTGGGTGCGGCCCATCAAAATTTAATTCTTCTCCTTACATTCTTCATTCTTCTTTAATACAGAGTGTTGTGCACTCAAAACTCTGCGCTGCTGCTGCTGTACTTTGTTCTTCGTTCTTCCTACCCAAGGCATGGCAGGTGACTTTAATATTTTCAACATTAAAATAATGTTGTACTAATAAGATATGTATGAGACACAGAAGTAATTATTACATCTGCTCCAAAACTTGTATTTATTTTGGTAGAGTTCTACAACAAAATGTGATTACTTTGGATCCCAAACAAGACTGACAATGCTGTCAAGAACCATTTTAATGCACTGTGTAAAAATCAAGCAAAAGGGGAAGCATTATTATCTAAGGAGAATGATGAACAGATCCATGTTAATGAAAACAACAAAAGGATTGTGGTTCAAAATGAAAGCATGCTTAAAACAATGGACTCTTCAGTATGCCCTAAGAAAATGAGGTAATTTATTAAGTTATCAATGCAATATTTCCTTTCTAAACTGCTACATATTATGCAAGCGCGCACACATACACAATTTGTCAACCCTTCAAATGGACTAATGCTTCAAGTTTGGGTTTATGCAAGACCAGTAATACTTCAGGAGTATTTCCAGGGGATTGAGCCATTAAGTTGATGACTGAAGATAGAGGGCCAGAATCCATGTTGCAGTTTAGAACAACCCTTGATGATTTGCCAAATGATCAAATAAACAACAAACGATTCTTGTTATCCTTTTCCCATTCAAGCCCATGCGATCCCTTTGCTGCAATTGAGAGGCAAGTCAACCAAGGTTTTCTTCCTTAACCAATAGCCACTCCTATTCTTCTGTTTCATAGAGTATCTATACTGATAAACAAGTATCTTATAATCTAAACCTTCTTTAAAGCCTCAAAGTCCTTTGGCTATGATCCATGAACTCATTCAAATTATGTTAAGTTACAGGTTCCAAGCTACAAAATGTGTTTTTTTCAAATAACGATCCAAAGCTTTCAGCTTTGACTCAGCAAGCAAAACTTTTAAGCACACTAGTCTAGAAACGCAAAGTAGAAACATTGAATCAAAACCATGAAAATTCTTCAGAGGTGAGGCCAAGTACATTTGTAATTTTGTAATATGTCCTTAAATCACATTCATTATATGATGGAGATTGTAGTGAAAAAAATCTTATGCAACTATACCCTTGTGTCTATATTTATGGCTTTTTTCCTCGTTTCTCAATTCGACATCCGAATGTAAGACACCTTGATGCATCTGCAAAGCCATATGAAAAAGCTAGAAATATTTCAAAATAAATTAATAAAAGAAAAAATGATTAACCATTTAGTGTTTTGACTTTGCAAATTAGTTGTTTTTGTGTTGTCTTAGGGCGCATTTTTCTACTATTGCCTAAGGTTCTATTGTTCAGGAACTAGATGGAATGTTGATTCAAGGAAAGGACACTCACTTGAGAAAAAAAGATGAGATGAAGGAATCAAGTCCATGTGTTGACCTTAAACCAAATGCTTCAAGACCTCTTCTAACTGAGAAGGGGAAAGGCCCAGAAGCAACTTGTATACCTTCAAAGAGGTAATAATGAAACTCTCATCTTTATTTGTAAATTTTTGTTACATTTTTGTTTTCCGATATTGGCCTCTAATATATGTTGAAATATTACTTTCAACTGCTCTGTCCTGAGGGCCGCCTTTTATATTTGTTTGAAGAAGTTCTATCACCAAGTCGCTTGCCAAAATAATTCAAACAGTCAAAGTCAGGGTACATAGATCTCTGTTTGGAAAATAGAGGTTTTCGTGCCAGCCTCTATACATTTAAAACAGAGTGGTATTTTTTTTTAAACACAGGAACGTTTAATTTTGTTTGAACACGAGAGAGTTCGTTTGGAGAACGGTGGTCCCCACGACCACGTCAGCAGCCAACGGCTCCCACAGTAGTGGTCCCACAGCGATCCAGTCAGCATACACGCAGCAGCTTTCAATTGGTACGGGATTTTGGTTTGCCCGGTCACCAAGCAAAAAACCGGACCCGAAATATTCATTGAGGCGGATTTGACAGGATTTCGAGTCACACTCGTGCTTACGTCAGCTTGTCAAAAATCGGACCCGATACGACTTTAGGGCGGATTTAAATGAGGATTCCGGGTCACAACTTAGGTGACGTCAGCAGGGCTCTTTTGGCACCCGAAATTTTTTTGCAATCCAGTTTAATTAACGGTTGGGGTCCGAGCCTTAGTCAAAGGTTTAAGGTGGCCGTTTTTTTATATATAGCACAACGTAAAGGTTTGTCATTTTTTTTATTATGTGGGTCCGACGTAATTTTATATTTAGATTTAAGTTTTATTTTGGTATATAGTGTAAAATGCTCGTGAGATATATATGCAATGTAATTTTTCACAACAGCTGAGTGTGAGTTTTTTACGTGAGTGCACAGCAGTGCGTTTAAATTTCTACAGAGACAGAGCATAGATTTTTTTACACAGCAGTGTATGTTTTAGAGAGAGATAGTGTGATAGTTTTATGCATTGTGTTTGTAGCAGTCATATTTTTGAAATCCCTCTCAGAGAGGAAGAAGTGTAATAGTTTTTTTTTTTAGTTGTTGAATGGAATAGAATTTTTTTAAGTGATTGAACTCTGTCTCCTGTCAAGAAGTTTTAATTTCTCTGTGTTAGAAGAGGAGAGTATTACTCTCTCCATTGTTTTTTTTGGAATTTTCAATATTCCAACATGGTATCAGAGATAGTCCAGGTTCTTTGAAGATCAAAGAAGCTGAAGGAAGGAGTTCTTTGTTGCAGCAACTTCTCTAGCAGTGTGAAGACTCAGCCAAAAAGAATTCAAGGTATTTCTCTATACAGTTTATTGTGTTATTGTTGCAGAACAGTCAGTTATTTTAAATACACAGTAAATTGTCTTTTAATCATAGTTAAGAGTGCAGAATGGTTGGAGCCAGCACTGGTATGGGTATGGGAAATATCCACCTCCCACTATTTAATGGGAAAAATTATGACTACTGGTCAATAACTATGAGAGCTTTATTTACTTCTCAAGACCTATGGGAATTTGTTGAGGATGGCTTTGAAGAGCCAGAAAATGAAGAAGAGTTTGAAGATTTAACTCAGGCAGAAAAAGAGGTGCTGAAGAGCAATAGGAAGAAAGACTCCAAAGCTCTCTTCTTATTGTATCAAGCAGTGCATGAGAGTGTGTTTCCAAGGACAACAACAACCAAGAGATCCAAAGAAGCATGGGAAAATCTCAATATAGCCTATCAAGGCATGGAAAAAGTGAAGACAGCAAAACTTCAGTTGTTGAGGAGAGACTTTGAGACTCTCTATATGAAAGAGTCAGATACTATTGACTCATTCTTCACTCATGTGATTGGAATGGTCACACAAATAAGATCTCATGGAGAGACTCTTGAAGATAAGAGGATTGTGGAAAAAGTCTTGAGGAGTCTACCCTCAAGATTCGATGTGATTTTCACCACCATAGAAGAGACTAAGGATCTCACAAAGTTCACAGTGGATGAGCTACATGCATCACTGATGACTCATGAGCAGAGATTGGGTAGGAGTGAAAACTCATATTTGGAACATTCCTTTAAGACCCAGATGTCTTTCGAAAGAGGAAGAGGGCAAGGAAGAGGAAACAAGAGAGGAAGAGGAAAAAGCCAGAACAGAGGTGGAAGGAACAGTCCAGCAAATGCTCAAGGAAGGGGCAGCAATCCAAATCAGCATCAAGGCCAAGGCAGCAGCCATCAAAGTGGTCAGCAGAATGCTCAAGGACAAAGGTATGATAAGTCTCATTTCCAATGTCACTATTGTAAAAAATATGGTCATTATGCTAATGAGTGTAGAAAGAAGCAACATGATATGGGAAATAGAACTAGTGCAAATTTCACTAGAGAAAATCTCAGCCAAGATAATTTGTTTTTAGTTTGTAATATGGCTGAAGAAAAAAATGATGATTTATGGTTTCTAGACTCCGGTTGCAGTAACCATATGACAGGAAACATAACAATGTTTTCGATGTTAGATGGAGTGTGAAGTCACAAGTCACACTAGGGACTGATAGCAAATTTTCTGTTATGGGAAAAGGAAATGTAAATGTTTTAACAAGGAAAGGTGCAAAGAAATCCATAGCAGATGTGTATTATGTTCCAGGAATGAAGTGTAACCTCTTAAGTATTGGACAACTTGTTCAAAAGGGGTATAATGTACTTTTTGAGGATGATGTTTGTACCATCATGGACAAACCACCCAGAAAAAAATGTATTGCTGAAGTAAAGATGACAAGGAACAGGATGTTCCCTCTTACAATGAGAGCAGATTTGAAGAATGGTGAAGAGAAAGCAGCAGTGGCACAAGAGGCTATCCAAAGAGAACCAAAAGATGAAAATTGGTTGTGGCACTTGAGATTTGGACATCTCAACTTTGGAGGTCTTAACTTGTTGAACAGAAAAGGAATGGTAAGAGGTTTACCATTGATAGAGAAACCGGACAACCTTTGTGAAGGTTGTATCTTGGGGAAATAACACAGAGAAATTTTTCCTTCCGGGAAAAGCATAAGGGCAAAGCCACCCTTAGAGATTGTCCACTCAGATTTGTGCGGACCTATGCAAACTCCATCTCTTGCTAGCAGCCACTACATGTTAACATTCATAGATGATTTTACAAGAAAAACTTGGGTTTACTTTCTGAAGAACAAAAGTGAAGTGTTTGAAAGATTTTGCAATTTCAAAGCACCTGTGGAAAACCAGAGTGGGCTGCACATCAAATTCCTAAGGACTGATAGAGGAGGTGAGTATATCTCTAAATATTTTCTACGTTTTTGTAGAGAAAATGGTATTCATAAGCAGTTTACAACTAGATATACTCCGCAGCAAAATGGAGTAGCCGAAAGGAAGAATAGAACCATAATGGACATGGTGAGGAGTATGTTAAAGGCAAAGCATTTGCCTAATGATTATTGGGCTGAAGCTGTACATTGTGCAGCATACATTTTGAATAGGTGCCCTACAAAAGTAGTTATGAACAAAGTGCCGGAAGAGGCATGGAGTGGCACAAAGCAAGGTGTCACACACATGAAGGTTTTTGGATGTGTGGCTTATGCACACATTTCGGATCAGCTAAGGAAGAAGTTGGACAGCAAGGGGGAGAAATGTGTTTTCATTGGATACAGTGAGGAATCCAAGGCTTACAGGTTATACAACCCATCCACCAAGAATTTTATTGTGAACAGATATGTTCAGTTCATTGAAGAGGAAGCTTGGGATGGAAGCATAGAGAAAACAGTGAATGTTAAACACTATTTATCTCAGGATGAAAATGATGATGAATTGGCTGAAATACATCCCCAAACAGAAGCACCAACACAAGAGCAGCAAAGCACACCCTTGAGGAGAAATGAAAGTGCTTCTCCAAGCACACCACAAGGAGGAAATTCAAGTGCTTCTTCAGGCATTTGTACACCTAATGAAGAGGTAAGAAGTTCAGAAATTTGAATGACATTTATGCACAAGAGGCAGCAAATGAAGGTATCAGTTCTTTTTTTGCTTTATATTGTCATGTTGAAGACCCTATCCACTTTGAAGAAGCTATTAAGGATAAGAAATGGATAGAATCTATGGATGAGGAGATTAATGCCATAGAAAGAAACAAGACTTGGGATTTGGTTGAACTCCCAAAAGGTAAATATGTCATTGGAGTTAAATGGGTCTACAAGACCAAGAGTAATGCTGAAGGCAAAATAGAGAGACACAAGGCCAGACTTGTTCTCAAGGGATATAAGCAGAAGCATGGGATATATTATGAGGAAACTTTCGCACCAGTTGCTAGAATGGAAACCGTGAGAGTAGTGTTGTCCATAGCAGAACAAAACAAGTGGAAAGTTTATCAAATGGACGTGAATTCAGCATTCCTAAATGGAGTGTTAATGGAAGAAGTTTACATTGAACAACCTCTCGGCTATGAAAAGAAAGGCCAAGAGCACAAAGTGTGCAAGTTGTAGAAAGCTTTTTATGGGCTGAAGCAAGTGGCTAGAGCGTGGTACAGTAGAATAGACTCCTATCTACTGGATAATGGATTTGAAAAGTGTGAGGGAAAACCCACCCTCTACATCAAAGAAAAGGATGGTAAAATGTTGATAGTAGTTTTATATGTTGATGATGTTATTTTCATAGGTAATGATGATTACCTTATTGAAAATTTTAAAACAATCATGAAAGAAGAATTTGAAATGACTGACATGGGTTTGTTGAAATACTTCTTAGGAATAGAAGTAGAACAAGATGAAAATGAGATTTTTATCTCACAAGAAAAATATGTTAGTGAAGTGCTGGAAAGACTTAATATGCAAGAGAGCAAAGCAGTAATCACTCCTACAGTGATGGGATTAAAACTCAGTAGAGAGGACAGCAGCAAGGATTTTGATCCTAGCTTGTACAAGAGCATAGTTGGCAGCCTCATGTATTTGACTGCAACTAGGCCCGACATAATGCATTCTGTTAGTTTTATTTCCAGATTCATGGAGAAGCCAAAGGATGCACATTGGCAGGCAGCGAAGAGAATTCTGAGGTATGTTAAAGGTACTAAAAGGTTTGGTATTTTTTATACTGCTTCAGAATTTTTAGATTTAGTTGGATACATTGACAGTGATTGGGCTGGAAGTGTAGATGATCGGAAGAGCGCTTCCGGTTATGTTTTTCACATGGGTTCAGGAGCCATATCATGGGCTTCTAAAAAGTAGCCCATTGTAGCATTGTCTATAGCAGAGGCAGAATATGTGCCAGCTACAGCAGCAGCTTGTCAAGAAATTTGGATGAGGAGGATGCTAAGAAGTTTAGGCCAAGAGCAGATAAAAGGAACAGTGGTTTATTGTGACAATAGCTCAACTATTGCATTATCGAATAATTCTGTGTTTCATAAGAGAACAAAACACATTGACACAAAGTTTCATTACATCAGAGAATTGGTAAACAATGGTGAGATTGTTTTGGAACACTGCAGAACTCAGGAGCAGTTTGCATATATTTTGACCAAGCCATTGGGACAGAAAAGTTTTGATTTTTTGAGGAAATGTCTGGGTATGATTGATAACCCAGCAGCTGAAAGTAAGGGGGAGTGTTGAAATATTACTTTCAACTGCTCTGTCCTGAGGGTCGCCTTCTATATTTGTTTGAAGAAGTTCTGTCACCAGGCCACTTGCCAAAATAATTTAAATAGTCAAAGTCAGGGTACATAGATCTCTGTTTGGCAAATAAAGGTTTTCGTGCCAGCCTCTGTACATTTAAAACAGAGTGGTCTTTTTGTTTAAACACAGGAACGTTTATTTTTTTTTGAATGCGGGAGAGTTCGTTTGGAGAACGGTGGTCTCCACGACCATGTCAGCAGCCGACAGCTCCCACAGTAGTGGTCCCGCAGCCATCCAGTCAGCATACATGCGGCAACTTTCAATTGGTACGGGATTTTGGTTTGCCCGGTCTCCAGGCAGAAAACCGGACCCGAAATATTCATTGAGGCGGATTTGATAGGATTTCAGGTCACACTCGTGCTTATGTCAGCTTGTCAGAAATCGGACCCGATACGACTTTAGGGCGGATTTAAATAAGGATTTCGGGTCACAACTTAGGTGACGTCAACAGGGCTCTTTTGGCACCCGAAATTTGTTTTCAATCTGGTTTAATTAACGGTTGGGGTCCGGGCCTTAGTCAAAGGTTTAAGGTGGTCGTTTTTTTATATATAGTGCAACGTAAAGGTTTGTCGTTTTTTTTATTATGTGGGCCCGACGTAATTTTAGATTTAAATTTAAGTTTTGTTTTGGTATATAGTGTAAAAGGCCCATGAGATATATATGCAATGTAATTTTTCACTACAGCTGAGTGCAAGTTTTTTACGTGAGTGCACAGCAGTGCGTTTAAATTTCTACAGAGACAGAGCATAGATTTTTTTACACAGCAATGTATGTTTTAGAGAGAGACAGTGTGATAGTTTTATGCACTGTGTTTGTAGCAGTCATATTTTTGAAATCCCTCTTAGAGAGGAAGAAGTGTAATAGTTTTTTTTTGAGTTGTTGAATGGAACATAAGTTTTTTTAAGTGATTGAACTCTGTCTCCTGTCAAGAATTTTTAATTTCTTTATGTTAGAAGAGGAGAGTATTACTCTCTCCATTGTTTGTTCTGAAATTTTCAATATTCCAACAATATATTAGTGCTTTCCAGAATTCATATGCCTTTCGTGTCTAAGCTATGTGAACCATGTGAGAAGACCTGTCAGGAGAGTTCTGAGTTTAGTCTTGGCTCAAATTCTTATATGAATTTCATTGACATGTCCAAAAACAACCCACTTTAGATTGCGGCACCTGTGTTTGTTTGCAACAATAGAATCTTTCGGACCCGCTCTGCCAATATTGAAGAAGAAGAGCATGTCCATGTGAGAAGAAAGGATGGATATTGTGGCTCAACTACAGCTCAACATGGTATTGAGAGGCTAGGATTTCTATAATGTTCGGCTTTTTGTTTCAGAAAAAAAAGAACATAATTGTTCATCTTTCATGACTGTATCTTAATTAAAGATCTCAGTTCTTTTTGTTGTGGTAGTAATTTCAATAGAGCAGACTAAACAAGAAGATGAGAGACTTGTTCCCATGTCTTCCTTCGCTGAGTGTTGCTCGCAATGTTAGACATTTCATGATCTTTTTCTAAATCCAACATGAATTTTCATTACATTATAACCTTTTCCAGTATGATTAAATGAAGATTTCTACCATATTTTGCTAAGAGTAAATAAAAACCAACACTTCTTCATTTACCAATCGGTAGTCACTGATGTAATCTGAATACATTGTAGTTTGTACCAGGAATAAAATCATGAATATTTGATATCAATTGTTGTTCATTATACTATTTCAGTTCAACATTTGCGTTCGTATTTTTATCAACATTTATCTTGAAGCAACGAAAATCTCACCTCTTTTGTCAATTGGCATTTAATTTTTGTGACATCAACAACAGAATCTTTTTTTCAAAGCAAGAGGTAAAGTCATCCCTTTTTGTGCCATAAAGATATACATCTGTATTAATTCTTAATCTCAATTGGTTATTAATATAATTCTTTTTTATTAACATAAAAGAAGAATTTTGTAATATTTTTGTTCTCTTATCATACAATCTACTCATAAAACCTTATATCTTTGCTTTTTAATTTTAGGTCGAAAGGGTGATGAAATTGGTTATCCCAGATCTAACTGAAGAAAATGTATGTTTCAAACATCTATATTTTTCAATATTTAATTAATTCTGATTTATATAAAAGGTCAGTGATTAAAATATAAATTACATGTAATTCAAAGACAGTTTCAGGTCTTTTTCGTTGAAACAGCTTTGCAACCTGTTCCTAAAGATCAAATATCTATACCTACAAAGCTTATATTTTAAACTGTACTCGTGATAATTTCAACTTTGAATAACCTTAATAGGGAGTAATTCTCTAAATGAACATTATTGTATTAGCATAATCCATATGAGTTCAGTGAATGGAACTACTATTCTTAACGGGCTGGAATATAAACAACAATTATTGTTGGCTGTGGGGAACAACACTCAGCTTTACAAGTGTCCGTAGCCTGACCGTTGACTGAAAAACAACCATGGTGGTCAACACTTAGAAACATATTCCCTTACTATACTCCACCTCTTGGCTCAATCATGATAAGATTGAAAGGCTCGGACCATGTTTCATTCTTTTTAAATTTCGTAGATCCTTTGCCAATATGTGAAGTTTTACATATTTCTCCGCAGATGAATAATATTTGTAACTGTTGAATAGAATAATACATTGTCAAACAAAATCAAAATGATCATGAAAAACCTGCCACTATGCCCAAACTTATCGTTGGGAGAAATCTATCTCTCCTTATCAGTCGAGCTTGCTTGCACATCCTCAATCGAACTGGTAAGACCAAGCCTAACGCAGGAATGAAGAAAATGTTGAACATGGGGGAATCAAGCCAGTATTTCACGACGCCATAGAACATTTGAAGGAGCCTCTCGGTGAGAAAGAATAGTGCGCCACCACAAATAAAGAACCAGAGCTTGAAGATCAAGTAACTTCTTGAAGTGTTTTACTAACTCACAGTGTGAATCTTCCCCGTATCGTGTCTCTCTGGGGGGATTGTTATTTCTTTTGTTAAGAACTGACCTTTCATGGAAATATCCCCATGCCAGTGGTAAGTGGTAGTAATAGCAGTTGGTAGTAGTGAAGTTATAGATCATGTATTGGTTTGATGATAGGGGAGAAAAAATATAGCATTTAGACATTTAGCAGAAAATCAATATGCATGGAAAAAAAATGCCATTTCATTTCAAGAAGAAAGGAATCACACTCTCAATGTGCCACTGCTCTTTTAGAAATTTAAGTACGTCAAAGCATTCTTCACAAAAACATCTAAAAGGTAGAATTCATTTGATTCCAACTACATACTTAGGCTTGACCCTGAAGTTTCTATTCCAATATTTCCTTATACATAAATCTCATTTCCTTTGAACTCAAATTTCTATTTATTTCAACAAACACAAATGCTTTAGCAAAGACAAACTCCAACTCCTCCTCATCCTCAAGACAAGGACTAACTGCCTTGCAGCGATCCTTGTTTCATTGTGTAATAGTTGTTCCAAGGGTTTTAATTTGGGTGGTCGAGACTATTAGAAATTAATGGAGAAAGTTCAGTTAGGATAGGATTGAGATTCTAATTCTAGATCTCAGATCCTAATATTCAGGGAATGGTTCAAACCACCCGATTGTGAGAAAGTCTATATGTACTAGGTTGTTCTCTTGATTTAATGTATGAGATTGTGTGAGTGTGTTTGTACACTCTCCAGGTTCTCACCTAGAGAGCCATTTCATTCATTATAAGTTGGTATCAGAGCTTCAGGTGGAAGCTGAGTGAGTTTTCTTGTCCATAAAGAAAATTGTAAGCGTGGATTCAACATCAGTGGAGCAGACTTCAAATTGAATTGCGTGGACCATATCTTGTGTTTGATCCTTGCTACTGATCATGGAATCTATCTGGTGGCCGATTTCCTGTCAGATCTCAAACTTGAGGCTTGAGGACGTGATTTGTTAAGACAACAAAACAATGATTTATGGAAACAATTTTCTATCTATGGGTGCATTCGATCTTTTCGCAACCTTTCATAAGTCCGCGGAAGCAGAGTGAGACATTGGCTACATGGTGTTGAAGTAACAAGGGCGAAGACATTACAGTTCAAGTTACAAGAAACAAATAGGTAGAAGTCTGCGCTGTTATCACCATATTCACATTCACGTGTGTCGTTTCCAGCTCACTAGAGCACGCTGTATGGGCCGCATTTACCATAAATCAATATCAATGCTATAGTTTCTCTCCTCTTCATAATTTTTCCACAGACAGAGACTACATCTCCACATCTAATCTCCTCATCTGGATCGCTGAAAATGTGAAAGGGGAGTATGCAGCCACGGTTTGATTGATTCATTGAACCATTATCTCAAATGTCAAATATGGGGAGCTTGGGGCGTGCAGCCATTTCTTCCATCGTCGCTCTCATCTTCCTACTCATCTATTTTTCTTTTCCAAGCTTTAAACTAGCTACCATCATTTTCACTTAGCACGTGATTCAGGGAGATTAGGGAGAGCACTGTGGATCCACATTTTGAACTGGGATCACTGTTTCCCTGAGTAACATTTCTGAGCATGGATCTTGTAGCTAGAAACTATTATAGTTTAAATCCATCGTTAAAGGTCCCAAATACTCTCATAGCATTCGCGAGTTTGTCCGACATCAAGAAGGGTGATAATTTTGGTTCTCTGTGCGGTCCAGTGCTGGACAATGTTCAAGAATTTTGTTGAACAAGAGGAGGCTGCACCAGTTGAAGAAGTTGTAGAACTGTTCTGAGCGTGTGTGGAGGCTTTTGAAGGGCATAAAGAAGGGGATGTGGATTTAAAGATCCACTATTTCTCAAATTCCATTTCCAAATTTGTGACCTGAACTCTATGTGGAGAAATGCAAATCTTTTATATTTTTGTCTAATTTATTATATGCCACAATGAAAACGTGAATTTTTTTTTTTTTTCTAATTTGAACCCATTTTCAGAAATAGGTGTCATTAGAGATTGCTAATCACATGCATCAGAATTGGATGGCGATATCGTTTCCAGCTTGTTGAGAGGTCGTTTGTTGCTCGAGCCGAGGGCACTGAGACCTGTGTGGCATAGAAGCCACAGTCTACAAGGTTCTACTCTTGAAGAGCTGCCAAAGGGAGGATTCCCGCCTGCGTGGTAACGGGGTTTTTGGAGCTCGTAAGAGGACCGAGTGGAGTCGAAATCTGAAAGCAAGATAAAATCAGATAAGTTGGACCTTTTAACAACATATCTATATTTTTAGATATTTTTGATTCTAATTATGATGATGATGATATTCTCATGTTGGCATTTGGAGGCATTAGCATGAGTAGTATTTTTAAGTCTGGAATTTTTTCAGAAAAACAATGTGGTTCTGTTGATGACCACGAGAAAAAAGAGGCACAATCTGTTGTGCAAGATCCTGATATTAAAGAGTCACGAGTTGATCTTTAGGAAGGATGTAAAGAGGAACAAAGTGTTGAAGATCAATTCGACGAGCCACATGAAGCTGATGGCGAAGACGTGGTGGAAGAAGATAGAGCTGGAGAGAATTTAAAATGTGATAATCTCATGAATATTTATGCGTGTGCAGATGAAAACATTGCTAAAATTTAAATGTGTGACACTAGAAATGGTGAGAGAAAACAATATCATATTAAGCCTGTCATAACTTTCAAAAGGGCGAGGATAAGCGTTCAAGATTTCCATCACTAGGGAAGAAATGAGGCGAAGATACATCACTATCTCATGACAAAGAAAGCGAAGATGAAGCCTCATCCACGAATGAACAAATATGGTCTCACAAGCATAAACACCAAGATGAAAACTCTGTTACCAAATTTTTATGTCTTTTTACCATTGTAAGCCTAGCTGAGACTAGACCAACAGGTGTATGTTATCATATTTTATTGTTCTGTACCCTTTCTCCATTAAGGGGGAGTGTTATAAATTAATGGAGAAAATTCAGTTAGGATAGGATTGAGATTCTAATTCTAGATCTCAGATCCTAATATTCAGGGAATGGTTCAAACCACTCGATTGTGAGAAAGCCTATATGTACTAGTATGTTCTCTTGATTGAATGTATGAGATTGTGTGAGTGTGTTTGTACACTCTCCAGGTTCTCACCTGGAGAGCCATTTCATTCATTTTAATTGAGACTCGAGAGTATCATTTGTTATCCTCGATACACGTGGTTTGTTCTCCTTTGTATGTCCCTTCATTTTAATTCAATTCTATAATGAAATACATTTTTGCAAAGATATATGTTGACTCATTGTTATAAAGCTATAACGTGACTAAATTATTTTTCTTCTCAAAATTTAATTAAAAAATATAAATCATATTAAATATAAATAATTAAATTTTAATATACATATATATGTATGTAGTTAAAATATATGAATTTGATTTTCATTAATATTTCAATGAATAAGTAAAAGCTTATTATATTTAAATAGAGTAATCTATGGTTGAAACATATGTTTTTATTAATTTTTTTAATTTCAAGATATTATTATATTTATTATTTTTTTATATATAAGGTTGGAGTGTGTAAATAGATGTTTCAATTTTTTTAAAGGTATATAAAGATAGATATGTATATCGAAATTGTTGAATTGGTGGATTTAGGTGATTATTTATTTATTTTACCAATTTAAAATGGTTTTATATATTGGTAATTATTAAATTATTGAATATTAATGTGGATTAATCTTTGTAATGGTCTAAGTATTTTAAATAAATCTTGTATTCAAAATTTTTGGGCATGGAAAGTCGACAGATCAACTAGCCTCTTAGGTGTGCACATTCCTTTATTGTATCAACTCATATACTTAGATTTTTGCATCTCTATGGTTTTATAATTTCAGACATCACACTTTATGTTAGAAAGAAGGTTTGGCTTCTTGTAATGTTTTCTTGTGAATAGAACATAGCAAACACATCCCTTTTTAGATAAGAAACCATCATTTTAGCTAGGCTATGCTTCTTTTTAATATATATATATATATATATATATATATATATATTCCATTCATTAAAAGAATTTGAGTTTCAATGTGTTATTGTGTTGTATAGAAGCTCTATTTATGTTCTCATTTATATTTCTTCCTTTATTTCATTCTCTAAACATTATAGAATAGTATTGTTATAAAATTCTTCTCTTTCTTATTTCCTTATGTATGTCATCAAAAAGTTACGGTATAGGGAGTTGGCTCTTCAGCTAATTGAACATGGGGAATATTACTCTCATCTCGTCAAGTGACCTCACATGGTAGAAGAAAAGAAAATTTATGGTTCAAGAGATCCTATCAAGTTGTTACTTAGGGGAATCCCTTATGTGATAGAAGAATTAGACGATGAATTATTTCGAATGACTACCAATAGTGGTAGAGGAACCTTTAATAAAAAATCATATTAGAGGTGCCACACCCCTCAAGGTGCGTGTTAACCTTGAAATTCCTTTACTTGAAGTCTATATAGAAAAAAATTGTTTGTAAAAATGGTTAAATTTATTGGTTTCTTATTATTCCATTGAAAAACTATTTGAAAACAAAAGTATCACTTTCACACTCCTTATGTCCATTCCTTGTATCAAATATTGTTGGAATAATTATTGGGAGAGACATATTAGATATGACTCTATAACATATATGACAAAACCAACATGGGTGGCTTTTCTTGTTTGCCTCTTGGAGGAATTCTACTCCATTGGAAACTATAATGACTAACAGACAAGATGGAAAACATTGTAAAAAGAGACAATATGGTGTTAGAGTACACCAATGAGGGGTATTACTCTATGTGGAACTTCATACTAAGGTACCATAGTGGTCATATGGATACATATAAAATATGGAGTTGTTAGAAATCAACTATGGGAGGCATACATTATACATACAAACTCTGATTGAGGTTATTTTCAAAACATTACAAATTTTATGGCATGTGAAATAATGTGAAATCATGGTTATGAACTATACTAGCAAAGTATTCACCCAAGAAAGTGACCTTTGATATTTGAAATTGGAGTATAGAATAGTTTAGACCCAAAATATTTGAACTAGGACCCACCACTAAAAGGGACCTTGTAAAAAAATTCCTCCAATTTATGCAGCTAGAATGTACTAAGATATGTCATGTGTTATAAAATGATAATTTTGGATCAAAGCCCAATTATGTTCTTGTAAAAGAACCAATGCTTATGGTGACTTTGTATTGATTATGGCGCTCTAAACAAAATTTAACTCAAGAATTGATATCTAATCACCTATATTGATAATGGCCTCTATTAACTCAAGAAGGACAATCTTTTAGCAAGACTAATTTGAAATCATGTTATCACTATGTACTAATTGAAAAAAAAATGTATGGAAGATCATCATTAATTCTAAATAATTCCTTTTTAAGTGGTTGACTATGCCTTTTAGCATGACTAATGCTCTAGTATTTTTCATGAGACTAATGGTCGATATCTGTGCTTGTTGAAAATTTTATTTTGTGGTAATATATTTAAATTATATCCCAATCTTCAATGAAAATTAGTTAGAACATATTCTGAGGGGCGAAACTCAATTGGTGATCTAAGTAATGCGAGTCCTGAGAAAATTGAGAGATCCAAGGTTCAAATCCCCCAGTTGGAACCCAATTTACAAAGAGGAGGGTAGGTCGTAGAGCGCCAAAGGTTTACTAGTAGCTACATGCCAGGTAGGCTGATGGGTTCTTCTTATATAAAAAAAAAAATCAGTTAGAACATCTTTATGAAATTCAATAGGTCTTAACAACCTTCCAATATCATAATTTATATGCCAATTGACAGAATTCCTTACTATGCATGCATATAATTTAATATTTTGTATCATTCATGGATGGACATGGTGTGCATATGGATCTATATTGATCTGGATTTATGTAGGAATGCAACAGAATACACATATAACCATCAATACAAATATGCAGCAGAAATAACACTTCATTTCATTAATATCAAATAACTGAAATTTGCTTACATACAAAATGGAAATAAACTAGCTAGGGTGTTGGCAGCTTATCTATGAGAAGAGATGTGGTGGCTATAGGCCTCTGAACTATGTTAAAATGAGCCTCGAGGGCCTATTTATTATTTAAAAATAATGCAAAACCCTAAACATCCAGAAACCTAAACCTAGGAGATGAAGCGCCAAACCATGGGCCCCATTTGGGTAAATTGGTACATCAACTTTTCGAGGACGTAACTTTGGCATACGATCTCTGTTTGATGTGCACCATATCTCGTTAGAAATATATATTCAAGGACTACAACTTTTGGGTGAGAGACATCGGTCCATGGACCCATGATGCTCCCGGTTTTTCCAAAAAACGTAGTTTAGGGCCTCAAAACGGCTCTGAAAGTTCAGGACCCGAAAAACTGCTAAAAATAGTAAATTGTGCTATAGTTAAGGAAAGTGAAAAACTGAAAGAGACAATTGTGGGGCCCCAAGTGGAATAGGTGGGTGGCCACCGATATCCACCTGGATCATTCCTCCCCCTTTAGGAAGCAATTGTCCCCATTACGTTGAGTTCCTCCATGAGATGAGGAAACATCTGTTGAACTTGGTCCCTGGTGAACCACTTGCCTTGGTGCAGGAGTTGGCCAGCTTTGACAACCCAATATAGTTGGATTTTCTGCTAGCGATTGTTCTTAATTTTCATTTCCACGATACAATTTGTGGTGGCCCGTTCCGTGCATTTTGGGTTTAACTTTGTTGGTGTTAGTTGTTCTACAATGTTGGAGGTGTCCAGTAGAGGTGGCAAGTAGGGACGAATATGGTCCACATTGAATATTGGGTGCAGACCAAGGAATGGTGGAATACTGAGCTCAAAGGAATTTTTCCCTATAACCTTGGTGATGGTGTATGGCCCATATCAGAGCGGGCGAAGCTTGCGGTAGGGTCCAGTGAGACACTCCTTCTGCAAATGTAGCCATATTTTGTCGCCCACCTGGAAGTTGTGTGGCACCCGATGTTGATCATGTCGTCGAATGTACTTAGCATTGGCTCTGTGCAATATGTCATGAACTTGTTGGAGGATGTGTTGAATGCGCTCGATGAAGTTGTTCACTTTGTCAGCTTCAGACTGGACATGAGCCAAATTGGCCGGAGTGGCTGCAAATGGCATGGCTATGTTAATAGGACATAGTGGCTGGAATCCCAAGCCCACCTGCAAGGGGCTATGGTTGGTTGAGATGTGGAGAGCTTGGTTATAACTGTATTGTACATAGGGGAGGATCTCATCGCATGTGTGTGGATGCTTTGAATTGTACATGCGTAGAATGTGTACAATCATCCTCTTGATGACCTCTGTCTAGCCATTAGTTTGGGGGTGGAAAGTTGTGGACTTGGTGAGCTTGGTGTCCAGCATTGACCAGAGGCTGGACCAAAATGTGTTGAGGAACCTGTTGTCCCGATCTGAGATGATAGACTATAGGATCCCAAAGTGCACCCACACTCATTTAAAGAAGAGTTTAGTAGTGGATTATGTTGTGATATTGTTCTTGAATGTCGCCATAATAGCCATCTTCGAGAATCTGTTGACGACCACGAAAACACAGTCATTTCCATGCTTAGTAGAAGGAAGGCCCGACATGTAATTTATGGAGATGGATTTCCAAGGTCGACTAGGGGTAGGTAGCGGAGTATAGAGGCCTTACTTCTTGATGGTTGGTTTGGCAATGGCGCAAGTAGTGTAGGATCTGATGTACTTCCCGAAATCCTGTCGAAGGTTTGGCCAATAGAAATACTTTTGCAGTACTACCACTATTTTCTTGACCCCGAAATTCCCAACAACTCGACTAAGTGTGCTTCCCAAATCATCTTGGCACATTCGCTTGAAGGAACACAAAGGTATCCCGGGTGTGATAGCAGTGCATCTTGGAGGTGAAAATTTGGAATTTGCACACCCTCCAAGAGTGTCTTGTATGTGTGGCCGAATTCTGGATCGCTCTTGTAGAGAAGAATCCAATCAGAAGTCTCGTGGACACAAGAGTTGAGAACAGTGGTTAGTGCCACGATTGGTGGTCGGCTGAGGTAGCCTGAAACATTATTGGTGCTACCCTTCTTGTACTTGATGTTCAAATGAAACTGTTGCAGATGTGTGGACCACTTCTGATGGAGACCGTTCTACAACTTCCCTTGTGTTGGTATGAACTACAGGGGTCAGTGGTCTGTATGGATGATTATTTCTGTCCCCAAAATTTAATTCTTCCATTGTCGACAAGCCTGCACAATGGAATACATTTATTTTTCATAAGTGGGATAATTTCGGACTCTGTCGCACAATGTCTCACTGTGATATGCCACTGGATCCCCTTGTTGAGTAAGAACTGCCCAAATAGCATAGTCAAAGGCATCTGTCTCGATCTCAAATGGTTATTGCAAGTCTAGTAATGTGAGTACTCGGGTAGAAAAAAGGCGATGTTTCAATTATACAAACGCCTTCTCTTGAGATTCCAACCAAAAGAATTTTTCTTTCGCTCCTCCCTTGGTGACTTGACTCAAGGGCTAGGTGATATGAGAGAATCCCAACACGAACCTGTGGTAGAAATTAGCAAGACCGAAAAAGTTGTGAAGCTCTGTTAGAGTGGTTAGGGTTGGGCAATCCCAAATGACTTTGATCTTGGTTGGATCCACATGCGCCCCCCTTTCATCAATAATGTATCCCAGATACTGAACCTGGGTCATGCCAAAAGTGGCACTTCTCCAAATTAGCACACAACTTGTGTTGTCGCAGTGTTTGGAGGACCTGTCGGATGTAGTGGAGGTGCTCTTCCCAAGTCTCGATGAAGATCAGAATGTCATCCAAGTACACCACTACAAATGAGCTGGTGAATGCCCGCAAGATGTCGTCCATCAACCTCATGAAGGTTTTGGGATCATTCATCAACCCAAAAGGCATGACCAACCATTCAAAAAGGCCCTCCTTGGCTTTGAAGGAAGTCTTTCACACATTGGAGGGTTCCATTGGTACCTGGTGATACCCAGACATCAAGTCAATCTTGATGAAATATTTCTCCCCTTTGAGTTGGCTCATAAGGTCATCAATCTGTGGGATTAGGTACCTATTCTGGGCAGTGATCTTGTTCAGTGCCTGATAGCTAATACAGAGGCTCCAAGTCCCATCCTTCTTCTGTACCAACATGACCAGGCTCCCACAGGGCGATGAACTCGGCCGAATGTGACCTTTCTGCAGCAGCTCGTGAATCTCCCTTTTGATTTCATCGTTCTCCAGAACAGAGCGTCGATATATTGGTCCATTGGGTAGTGATGCACCTAGGGTCAGATCAATGTGGTGCTTGACCTGACAGTGCAGAGGCACCCCTGTGGGTGAGGTGAAGATGTCCCCGTACTCCTCCACAACCTTCTCCATTTGTTGTTGTCATGCGGAGGACCCTTGTCTAGAGGTCCTAGCCATAATCTTCTTCTTGCCCTCGGGGCAAATTATCAGGAAAACAAATTTCTGGGTTTTGGAAATGAGCTTACTGCATTTTTTTGCAGTAACCAAAGAGATAGCAGTAGGCGGTGGTACCTCTGGTATCATGTACAAATTATTGCCCAAAGTAACAATATCATTGCGAGGTCGATACTCATACACAGCATGTCGCTTCCACAAGTATGGTTGACCTAATAATACATCACAAACATCAAGAGGAGAAATTTCACATAATACCTCATCCGTGAAGGGCTTGATACTATAGGGAAGGTGGCACTGCTGGCTGACGCAGAGATCCTGTACTTGGTGAAGCCAGATGGTTTATGGATGTGGGCGTATTGTGGTCGGCAAGCCCGACCGCTTCATGACCTCTTCTAAAATGAGGTTATTTTGGCTCCCACTGCTGACAATGAACTTTAGTGGGGAACCCTTTACCCACATATGGGAGTGGAAGAGACGCTTCTCTTCCTCTGGATCTTCCGGTTCCTCTTTCTGGATATTTGAAATGGCAACGGTGGAATTGGGCTCCACATCAATAATATACTTCCCTTTTTCATTCCCCTTGTTGGGTTCAGATTCAGAGTCGGAGCATGCATCTGATTAAGAAGCCCACATCTCAACCACTAGTGACTGCTTGGCCTGACACCCACTTCTTTTGTGAGTGAAGCTTTTATGGAACTCACACCACTTTCACGTGTCCTTCTTTGGCTTCACGATGTTGTTCTTTGCTTGTGGCTTTGGCAGGTTGTCTTAGGCCCCCATGACTTGGCTTTGTCCTTTATTATGCGGTTCGGGGGCACCTTTCCCTTGCTTTTGATTCACATATCCAAAGTCTCGCTTCTTCTATTTGAATTTCTGCTCAATCTTGGTAGCATACAGGTATGTCGTACCAAGCGAGAAGATGTCGAGGAACTCCATTTCCTCCTGAATGTATATGTGTAGACAATTGCAATACTTTAGCACCAAATTTTTCTTCAAATATTTGATACCCAACTTTGTGCACAGGGTATGGAACAGATTCGTCAGCTCATGCACATCTTGATCCCTTTGCTGCTGCAGCGTGGTCCATTGTATGTACTTGTCCTCATAGCTCCCCATGAGATAGTATTGTTTCCTGATGGCATCTCATAAATAATTCCAAGTGGGTACGACCGAGAACAGAGAGGGTTTCATCTCGTCCTTTTTCTCAGACTAGGTTTCCCACCAGTGCTTGACATGGGGGGTAGCTTTGAGTAGTGCAAAAATAATCTTTCCCAGTCAGAAAAGTCATGAATCGAGAAATATCCTTCTAATAGATTCAACCATCGATCTACCTCATCTGCATCTATTTGGCCCTCAAATATGGGAATGTCAAATTTTATTTGTACCTCAAAGAGATTCGTGCCTTGAGAGTGGCTGCTGGATGCAGATGTGCCACCAATGGGCAGTCGTTGAAGGATCTAGGCAAAGTTATCCATCATCACGTTCCTTTTTTTGTCAAGGGTCTCCTTGAGAAATATTTTGATAGGATCTCCTAATCCCTCATCTTTCTTTTCATCCCCCATGGGCGGCCGTTGGGGTTTTCGAGGCTTATCTTGCAAAGGTTCAACCAGATCGAGCCCTAACTCCTTAAACCCCGACCTCGTTGGGGACAATGCAAAGAAGGATCGAGAAAAAATAGACCGCTCTGATACCACCGATTCTGATTTATGAAGGAATGCAACAGAATACACATATAACTATAAATACAAAGATGCAGTGGAAATAACACTTCATTTCATTAATATCAAAGAACTGAAATTTGCTTGCAGACAGAATGTAAATAAAATAGCTAGGGCACTGGTAGCTTATCTCTAAGAAGAGGTGTGGTGACTACAGGCCTTTGAACTATGTTATAATGAGGCTTGAGGGGTTATTTATTATTTAGAAACAATGAAAAACCATAAACATCCAAAAACCTAACCCTAGGAGATGAAGCGCGAAACTATGGGCCCCGTTTCGGTAAATTGGTACATCAACTTCTCGGGGACGTAACTTTGGCATACAATCTCCATTTGACACACACAATATCTCGTTAGAAATATCTATTCTAGGACTACAAATTTTGAGTGAGCAACATCAGTCTTACAAAAAAACGTTTTTTAGGGCCTCAAAATGGCTCCGGAAGTTTAGGACCTTAAAAAATGCTAAAAATAGTAAAATTTTCTATAGTTAAGGAAACTGAAAAACTAAAAGCGACAATGGTGGGGCCCCAAGTAGAATAGGCGGGTGGACACCAATATCTACCTGGATCATATCTATGATCCAATTCATTCATGATTGGCTAGCCATAACGAGTCTAATAAATATCCATAGTTTCTTGGGCATCACTGGCTTCTATTGCAAGTTTGTGTTAGGGTTCCCTCACATCACTTGGACCCTAACAAAAGTGACCAAGGATGGGGTTAAATCTAATTCCATTTGAAATAATTCATAATATAAAGGTTTCAAGGATCTTAAACACCATCTTAGTCTAATAACACTACTGTCTCTACCATCCCTATGACATCCCTTCAAGAATGATACAAATTCTTCAGATTATATTGTTAGTGTAGTTGTCACTTAGCATGGACATCGAATGACCTATGATAATGAGGAATTATCCAATTTTGTTCATAGGTACCCTACCTATGACAAGGAGATTTTTTGCATAATGTAATCTTGCCACCAATGGAAGCATTACATTTGGGGAAGGAAAAATCATCCACATTGATTGCAAGCTCATGCTATTCATTTATATGAAAGAAAATGTAGAGAATAACCACCATCAAAAGTGGTCCATGTACCTATAATGGTTCTAAATAACCATAAAGTATAAGAAGGATATAAAAAAATATAATTTAAGTTACCTTAGCTAACCATTAGTTGCGCGATAACCATAGTCCTAAAATATTATGGATATAAGACCTCTTGGGGGCTCCAATTGTATAACAGTGACCCCAAATTCATTCTTACCTATCAAACACTTGGCATAAGTAATCCAACTTTTTACTTTAATTTTTTGTATTTTATTTTATGCTATTTAGACCATCTCTTTAGTATTTCAAGTGAGAATGAGAAGCTTATTTGGTATACATAATACATAAGATAAAAGGGTACTTTACCATGGAGGAGATAGTGGTAGTACTACAAAATTATCCCTAATAGCCAAAGCTCTCATAAGATAGTAACAATAATATTAGATTGTGCATTTCCATTCACAAATTTACCACCACTAAATAGGGATTGTATGCTACTTTTCATAACCCAAACATACCTAGGAATGTTTCTCCATCGACTATAGTTTTGACCTACATTAATGTAATATCCCTCCATTGTTGGAATATTGTTTTGGTTAGATTGAGTCATCTTAGAGAGAATGGAAGAAAAGCCACAAATAATAATGGATTAGTTATGGAAATGAATATTTATTAATAAATAAATCGTATCCATGTACTTGGGAATGAGACATCGAAAATGAGATTCTTGCCAAAAATCAAAATCTCTTTGGTAAATGAGATTGGATAATTCTTTCATGATAAGACTTCTAGATAAAAATTTATATAAGCTTTATGGATGGGAGACAAATATCCATTAAATTTCTTAGATGGAGAAAGATGTTATGCTTGGAAAAACATAAAAGCATCGCGAAAGAGAAACATGCTCTTTTATGGGAAAAGCCTGGTCAAGTGGATAAAAAGATACACAAAAGCAGGACACCGCTAAAAAGAAAAAATATCATGAGAGACAAGTATCTAATACTTGAGAAGGGGATCAATGAAGTTTTTTTATTTCTTGGCAATAACTTCTAAGCTCGGGGGTGAACTGGAGGAAATGATTCTAAGTTGGGTAGAAACAGGTGTGAAATTCCCAAGTATTCCTATTTTTATGTGTATCAACAATTATTTTATTCTTCCACTAAAATTGATCGAATATGAATGTGTAGTCTAGATATCTATGATTTCATTTAAGCTATCTTTATGAAAGAATTGATTTTTCTATAAAGACATAGGTGGTTGGGGACGATGATTCAATGGTTGGAAGGACTATGTTGTTTCAACCATGGGACTAATATTATAGGTTAATTACTGCTTATCTCGAATTATTTAAAGGGATAATTGTTGTTGAAACATTTAGAGTTGTGCATACTAAGGAAATTCAGTTAATATTTCTACTAGAAGTTTTGTTTACGAATTTTTAAAAGAGTTATTTTTGTTGATTTTCAGGGTATTAGTAATATAACCATATCACATATTAGTATTTCATTTAACCCCGAATGGAACACACATGATCATGGTAAATTATGCATTTGGAACTAGAGTTCTTGGTAATGTTCCTAAAGAAAAATTCAAATTGTTTATCTATGATAAATTATTGCACAGTGGATATGTCTGGTTAGAGGGATCGCGGAAAGGAACTAGAAAGGGGTTTTTCATAGAAATGTCTCTGGCCTGCTTATAATGTTGGGTTAGTTATTCCTCGTATATCCTAAACTAATATTTGAGTGAAATGGGAGTATGTAATTCTAAAGTTAATCATGTAACTTGCAAATGATAAATATGTTGGGAGATAAGACCTAGGGGGGTCGTGATTTCTCAAATAGTCATGAATAAATTTGTCCGAAGCCGTTTTCGACTCAATCTAAATTAAGGCCGTATAATTCTTAGTTACGAGGATGACTAATGGAACGTGGATTAACGATGAGGTGGAATGCTGTCATTATAGGCTACTGTTTGGGAACACACCTTAATATAGTCGCTCGTATTTGGTAATAATAAATACATCTCGGTCTATCACCTAAAGGCTTGATGACCGAAGAAATCTTCAACCATTAAAATAAAACTTAATATCAAATTTGTAGGAGTAACTTTCAAAGAAAAATGAAGGATCATAAGTTTATATATATCGTGGAAAATAAGATACACCAATAGTTTTGATGGTACATATAGTATAAAACCCAAAAAAATATGTTAGACATTGCATCAGGACTATATCATTTAGATGATGCTCTTAATTGCGTCGAGAGGCGTATTCTACCGCTCTATATGATCCCGATGTGTAAGTATGTCGGAAGCCAAAAAAAAATGTTGGCTTGAACAATAAATTACATAAACATATAAATGAACAATTAAAAATTTATTAAAAATAAATTTAAGGATATAAACTTAAAATATGAAGAGGTTTACTAACACTCAAAAAAGAGATGGTAAATAAATAAAATATGGTAAATAAGTAAAAATATAAATAAACCATAGGTAGGGTAAATAAATAAAATCTCTTTTTAGATTACTCAGGAGGTATGGTAAATAGATAAAAATATAAATAAACTAGAGATATGGTAAATAAATAAAACTGATTTTTATATTTACTCAATAAACCACTTTATATTTACAAAAACTCAAAAAGAGGTTTCATTTAAGTGAAGTCTATGGGACAAATTATTATTAATACCATGGGCCAAATACCATGGAACAAATTATTAATAATACCATAGGAAAATACCATGGCCAAATAATACATTTATAAAAGAGGTATGGTAAATAAATAAATATAAAAGAGGTATAAAGAGGTAAGGTAAATAAATAAAAATATATCAAATACGATTAGAAATCAAGATCTAATTATATATAAAATATAAGGGTCAAATACCATGGACCAAATTATTATTAATACCATGCCAAAAAAACATTATTAACCCTAACATTAATATTAAAAATATTAATATTATTAAATTTAATATGTTTAGATTAATACAATATTAAATTTATTATATTGTAATATATATTAATATATCATGATATATGATAGAGGTGGAGAAATAAGGGGAGTAACAAGGGAGATATGGACATAAATTGAAGGAGAAGGGAGAAGAGGAATGAAGAGAGAGAGAGGGAGAAGAGTGAGAGAGTTAGAGAAGGGTAAGAGAGGGAGAGGGAGACATAAAGATGGAGGTGGGAGAGAGATAAGGAGAGAAGGAGGGATAAGGAGAGAGGATTGGAGGGTAGAGAGTGAGAGAGAGAGAGAAAGAAGGGGGAAGGGAGAGGGAGTTAGGAGAGAAAGGGAGAGAAAGAAAGGATGAGAGGAGGAGGAGAGAAGGAGGGATAGAGAGATGGAGCTAGAGGCGGAGCGAGGAAAGGAAGAAGAAATACATAGAGAGGGAGTGACAAGGGAGAGATGGAGAGAGACTGTGTATGCTTATGGGTGGGATAAAGATACATAGGAGTGATGGAGACAAGGGGGGAGAGAAGGAGAAAGGGGGAGTGATGGAGACAAGGGGGGAGAGAAGGATAAAGGGAGAGAAACAGTAAGATAGTTGGAGAGTGAGATAGAGTGACGGGGAAGAGAGAGGATTGGAGGACACAGTGAGCGAGAGAGAAAGAGAGTTGGGGGGTCAAATAGAAGGAGGCGAGAGAGGAATGATGAGAGAGAGGAAGAGACTGATGGGGGAAGAGAGGATTGTAGGAGAGAGAGAGAGAGAGAGAGAGAGAGAGAGAGAGATGGGGAAGAGAAAGGGAGGTAGGAGATAAAGGGAGAGAGAGGAAGGAAAAGAGAGGGGACTTGAAAGAGAGGAGGAGAGAGGGGAGGAGAGAGGGAGGGATAGAAATATGGATTTGGAGTGGGAGAGAGGGAGGGATTGAGAGATGGGGGAAGAGAAAGGGAGGTAGGAGAGAAAGGGAGAGAGAGGAAGGAAAGGAGAGGGGACTTGAAAGAGAAGAGGAGAGAGGGAGGGATATAAATATGGATTTGGAGGGGGGGAGAGGGAGGGATTGAGAGATGGAGCTGGATGAGGAGAGAGGGAGGGAAGAAGAAATACATAGAGAGCGAGTAGTGGAGAGAGAGGGGGAGTGACAAGGGAGAGATGAAGAGGGAGTGTGTATGTTTTGGGGTGAGATAAAGAGACAAACAAGGAGATATGGAGAGAAGGGGGGAGAGAAGGAGAGAGAGAGGCATATGGTAACAAAGTTGGAAGTTGAACTTATAGAGAGAGGGGGGGGGGGGGAGAGAGAAAGGAAGAGAGAGAGTGAAGAGAGGTAGGGAAAGAGATATGAAGATGGAGAGGGAGATAGGGGGAGATTTGAAATACATAGAGGGTGAAAGGTGGAGAGAGAGAGAGAGAGGGAGTGATAAAGAAGATTGGGAGAGAGGGAGAAAGGGTAGCAAGAAGGAAGAGAGATAGAAGCGAGAGAGAGAGACAGAGAGAGAGGGAGAGAGAGAGAAGGAGGAAGAGGGAGTGATAGATAGATATATAGATTGGGGAAAGAGAGTTTATGTTTTGGAGTTGATATAGAGAGATAGAGTGAGATATAGATATAGATGTAAGGTGAAGAAAAAAAAAGATAGATAGAGAGAAGGAGTGAGGGACAAGGAAATTGATAGATATGGAGTGAGAGAGAGTGTGTGTATTGTGGGGTGAGATAAAAAGAAAAAGAAGGAGAGATGGAGGGATATATAGATATATATATGGGGGAGAAAGGGAAGAATATTTCTTGCAGTAGATGCATTGATTTCAATGTAGATGGTGATTTCTAATCCTATTTGATTTCTTGCACTAGATGAATTGATTTTGGTGTAGATGTTGATTTATAATGATATTTGATTACTTACACTAGATGGATTGATTTTAATGTAGATGATTTCTAATCCTATTTGATTGCTTGCACTAAATGCATTAATTTCAGTGTAGATGATGATTTCTAATCCTATTTGATTGATTTCACTAGATGTATTAATTTTAATGTAGATTTTGATTTTTTGTTATATTTGATGTCTTTCACTAGATGAATTGATTTCAATGTAGATTATTTTTAATCCTATTTGATTGCGTGCACTGAATGGATTGATTTCAATGTAGATGGTGATTTCTAGTCCTATTTGATTGCTTTCACTAAATGCCTTGATTTCAGTGCAGATCGTGATTTCTAATCTTATTTGATTGCTTGCACTAGATGCATTAAGTTCAATGTAGATGTTGATTTATAATTATATTTGATTGCTTGCACTAAATGCATTGATTTAAATGTAGATGATTTAACTAAATGCATTGATTTAAATGTAGAAGATTTATAATCCTATTTGCTTCCTTGCACTAAATGCATTTATTTCAGTGTAGATGGTGATTTCTAATTCTATTTGATTGTGTGCACTAGATGCATTGATTTTAGTGTAGATGTTGGTTTTAAATCCTATTTTCCTACTTGCACTAGACTCATTTATTTGAGTGTAGATGTTGATTTCTAATCATATTTCATTACTTGCATTAGATGCATTGATTTTAGTGTAGATGTTGTTTTCTATTATTATTTGATTTCTTTCATTAATTGCATTGATTTCAGTGTAGATGTTGATTTATAATTTGATGTAATTAGATGTATGATGGTGCATTAATTTTAAAGTCATTGGATTAATAGTGTGTGTGCAATGATTTCAATGTAAGAATAAAAAATTATTGACAATGTACATCGATTTTTGTGTTATAGTAATTCAACCTATTAATATTGGAGAGAAAGAGAGACAAGGTATGATGTTTACTAGAACAGCTCGAGCTAAATATTTAAATGGTTTATGATTCCAGCTGTTCTTTTCAAATAAAATATGAAAATATGACAAAACTAACATAGGTGAAAATAAGAATAGTAGAAGAAAATAGTTTGAAATTGATCACAATGAATATTCGTAATTGACTACATTCTTATTATTCACAGTTTCTATCATTAAATATTATTACATTGTCACTTTGCATTCAAAATTTTATTTCATCATTAAAGTTATTTTACAATATTTATCATCTCAACAAACTGAGGTAACTAATCAAATTTAAAATTAAAATGACCCAATAAATCTCAGACATATTTAACATATTTAAAATGGTTATGTTAATATTAGATGTATTTACATATTATTGATCAAATTAAGCATATGTTCCTCATATTATCGATATATTTTCCTTGGTTTCACATGATTGAAACCAGCCTAGATCCATCTTAACTCCGGATTTTAAAATGGTTATGTTAATATTAGATGTATTTACATATTATTGATAAAATTAAGTATATGTTCCTCATATTATCGATATCTTTTCCTTGGTTTCACATGACTAAAACCAGCCTAGATCCATCTTAACTCCGGATCTATCAAGCGCCGAGAGGGATCAAATCTCTCGAGGTGAAAACCTTTCCTCAAGTTTTACACTCAAAAAAGAGGTTTTCTTCCCTCTCAGGGCTTGATAGATCCGGAGTTAAGATGGATCTAAGCTGGTAATATTTCCAATTAATCAAACTCTCTCGTTAGTTGCATCAAAATACGGATGCCAGATCAATATTTTTTACAATTTTTTCATATTGGCGATGTAATGATCCATCAGGACAACCATCAAAATCATGATGTGAATGCAATTTTTTTTTAAATTCCGAGTTGCACATTTCACTTTAGCATTCTGAGGATGCTCATCCAATGGGTTGTCATCACGCATTCAATCCAGCATCATGTGCTTCCTCAACTCCCCTATACTGACGTCAAAGGGGATGTTCCAACTGAGATGTGCACTGCTAATTCCCCCCATTTCATTAAATGATATGTATAAAAAAAAACATTTTTTGAATATGATATTAATGTATAACACAAAATATTTTTTTAACTCACTAAGAAGACCTTATAACCTCTCAAAATTATCGTATAGAAAAAATGTCGCCACATCTCTTACATCCAAGATAATTATGTTTTTGATATCATGAGAGTGTTTATGGTTGTTAATTAGTTAAAGTATATGATGGTCATTCAAATGAACATTCACATTCGTTTCATTAGAATATAGATGCCATATCAAATTTTCTAATAAATTCACACGTTGGAATTGTGACGATGACACCAATTTAAAAATAATATTTGAATCCAACTTTCAACTTTAGGGTTTCAAGGATACTCATCCAACAAATTGTTATTTTCGGGTCAATCCAACGACATTCCAGGCATGAACTCCCCTCTTCTCACATCACAAGGGTATGTCCCTGCCAATAGGTACACTATTTATTTCCCTCCTTACATCTAATGTCCACTATTTATTTCCCTCGAGGCACCTCCCCTTCCCATGTTGATGATGTCACTAGGGAATAATCCAATGGTTATAGTGTTTGATTAGTTCAGTATATATATATTTTTTTTAGATCCATACCTAAATCCTCAGCCATAGGGTGATACAGGTAGTTAACTCCGACCTCCTTCTTGGTGAGAACATGAGAACCGCCAACTCAACGTAGATATTCAAAAAAACATTTATATAGATATATATATATATATATATATATATAAATGTTTTTTTGAATATATATATATATATATATATATATATATATATATATATATATATATATATATAGTTGCATCAAAATAAATACGCCATGTAGATATAACTATGGAAAAAAAAAAAAAACATCATACCAATTTTTTGGCGGAATACCGAACAACTCAAGAAATTTAGAAAAAAAACTACATCCCGACCTCTAACTCAACACACACGGTCAAGTAATCATTCAAATTCTTTTTCTAAGAGGAAAGACATCGTTTAGGTATAACATCTTAAAAAATCATTCCATGTCCATTAACTATCAACATATCGAGGAACTCAAGAAATTTACATGAGGAATGCCCTTCTTTTCTTGTAATTGCGGACAATATGGACCATAATGTTGGACTATGTCATTGGTATTGTGTCTTATATGTAGTAGTGACAAGAATTCAATCTCCATGAGGTGAGAGATATTTCATGCTCATAATTAATGATTGTACTAGAATTATATGTGTTAGTTTAGTAGAATATAAATCTAAATAATTTGATCAGTTTAAGACCTTGAAAGAAATAGTTGAGAATTTATTAGTTTTGAAGAATTAGTGTATAAGGGCAGAAAAAAGAAGGAGAATTCATATATGATGAATTCAATGATATTTTTTATAGACATGGAATTAAGCTACAATTATCAATCACAAAAACTTGTCTTCAAAATGGTGAGGCTAAAATACTAAACAAGATTTTTTAGGAAAGGGTTAGTCAAAGTCTTGATGAGTCAAAACTGCGAAATACATTTTGGGGGAAGTAGTTCCAACAATAATCATCATTCTTAATAAGTCTTATATTAAATTAAATAGAAACAAGACTTGCTATGAACTAAAATACGGAAATATATCTTCGATAAAAAACCTCAAGGTCTTTGGAAGAAATGCTACATCGAAATGATTGAGAAGGATGTCATAGAAAATTGTTTCTAGAGGAGATTAGGGGCTTGTGTTTTGATACTCATAGAAGATTAAAGAATACAAACGTTACAACAAAATAATTTGCAAAATATTTGAAAGAAGTGATGTGAGATCTGATGAGCACCTCAATATAGAGGAATATAACAACGATATGATAGATGCGGTGATATAATTATATATAAGTCGCAAGAGGAACTACAGGAACACAGTAACAAAGAAGAATAGGAAGAGAGACTCTATAGAGTACATCGAAATTTTCCATTGATATATGTTAAGAAACATCATATAAAGATTCAAATACATCTTAATAAAAAAAAGATGGGTTTACATTTATAGGAAATTCATACAATCATTCATAAAATTGTTTTTCACTCTTGTCCACAATAGAATGAAATGATTTATTATCATGATAAAAATTGGCAAAAGAACTAGATCATATTGAGAAAAAGTAAACATGGGAGTTAGTTCCAAGACCAAAAGGTAGGAATGCAATTTTCACTTAGAGTATTTTCAATAATAAATTGAATGAGGATCGTCAAGTATTTAGGAATAAAGCTAGATTAGTGTGTAAAGGATATACACAAGTAGAAGGTGTAGACTATGAATAACATTTTTTGTAGTGTCTTGAGTTGAAGGAATCAAAATTTTCCTCACTTTTAGGTTTCATAGAATCTTGAAATTCTATCAAAATGAATTTCAAGTTAGCCTTTTTGAAAAAGAGTTAGAACAAGAAATATATGTTGAACACCTAGTGGGTTTCCAATTTCATGATCATGAAAATTATGTTTTGAAATTGAAGAAGGGAATCTATGGATTGGGACTAGCCAGCATATCATAGAATTATAGAGTTGGTAAGTATATATAGCAAAAAATATTTAAAAAGGGAACAAAAAATAGCAATATTTATATCAAATATGAAAATGATAATTTTTTGAAGAATAGTAGTAGATGCTAATATAGTGAGTCAATGTTTCGCAACAAGTATGTAGAAGGAATTTGAAATTTCTATGTTGAGAGAGTTATCATTTTTCTTATTCAAAAGTTCAAATACAAGATGGTTTGTTGTATCTTTTGGTGTTCGATTAGGCCTTCGATAGAGATATACAAATTGTTCTCATATTTTATGATGGATTTTTTCTAAAGTGACCATATCATCCAAATGTTTCTTCTCCCTTGTCTTCGTCATATTTAGAGGAAACAATACATTAATACTATTATTTTAAAGGCTATACTAGTGAAACTATGGAGGTATACCAACTACATAGAGGTCGAAGCATGTAAGTGAAAGCACAATGATGAAAGTATCCCCAAGAAAAGGGTGAGATGTGAGATTCAAGTTGTACTAATATCATATTACACCTGGGAACTTAAAAACATGAGAAAAACAAGATTAATGTTCTAGGTAAAATGAAATGATGCATTTCTAATCAAATTGTAGCCAAAGAAAATACAAGCATCACTTGTATCCCCGTACATTTTTTCTTTCTTTCTTTATTTCATACAAAGGAGTTTCAATATAAATTTATATGCCTATGTTATATAATTCTGTGTATGCTTATTAACACTGAGGGTTCATTTTTCCAATTATATTGGTTCATGCTTCATTTTTATGGAAAATGGTGTATACTAGATGATATTATTAGTTGTTTTATCATAAATATTTAGAATAAATACCTTTGTTTTATTGTACAAGAGGAAGTTGTGCAAGAAGAGGAGAGTGCATGCTATAATCAAGATAAAATACCATGGGTCAGTTTAAACCATGTGTACCAAAACTTTGTAGAGGTTTTACAAAATAAAGAAAAAGAATAATAATAAATACATGGTTAAACAAATTGAGGAGATAGGTACTTATTATGAGTACTGAAAATACAAATAGAATGTAGTGTGTTGTTTGGAGATTTGGAGGATAATAGAGAGCTATAAGATAGTAGACAATTGTAATGTGGTAAAACTAGTTAAGATTGGATATTTGAAAGGGGATAGGAGTCTCCTAAAAGTGGGTTTGCTATGTGTTATATTATTTTCATCACCAATGATAGGAATACCCACTCATGGTTGGGTAGACCCACCTGTGGTTCAACATCGCAACTTCTTCTCGACAAACTCACCCATGGTTTTTCCTGTGATTTTTATTCATGATGATTTTCCTAATCATACTTTGTAAATCTGGTAAAGGGAATATGGTTATGTTCTAATGTAGGGATAATGGATTAGGGTTTTATGAATACTTTAACATGTATATAATGTATTATAATATTGAAAGGAATCTATATCCTTTGTTTTTTAATAATTCATTTACAAGTATATTTTGTAGAGGGTTAAAACCTATAAGGTGGATGCCTACAAAATTTTAAAAGAAGATTGGTGTCTCCAATAGGTTTGTTCCTACAAATATGAAATGGTATTGTTTTCTCCTACAAGTTGGCTCTTACAATTATAATATCAGTATTTTGGTTCCTACATACAATAATAAAACAAAATAAATTTAGTACTTTTATCTTGGATGGGTTTCTAGAAAAAAAAATTAGTATTGTGTTTTATGTTAAACTTGATGTTGTATGGAAATTATATGCTCAAGATTATCTTCTTATTTGAATTAATTGAGAATGAATCTGTTATTTAAAAAAAAAAAGGTTTTTTTATGTAGCCCTAATGAAATGGACCTTGTACCACAATGATCAAAGTTATTACATGATGAGTGTGTATCACATCACAATATTTTTTTAAGGGCTACGTTTTACAAATTTAGAGCATGGTTTGTTACTATTTTTTTCAAACCTTATTGTCATGTGCCTTGTACAATGACACATTGGTTCTTTAATATATTTAGAAAGAATTGTCTAATAATTTCCTAAAATGGACATTTTCACAAGATTTGGCTCTTTGAATTGAACCTTAACGTGGTGCACCTTATTTACCATCTAACACATCAAATTGTTTTCTAAATATTTTCTTTTACAAAATTCAACAAGAGGAGGGCACCATTTTAATTATTAATTGTAGTTTTTTTAAGGATATAAGAACATAATTGTATCTATTATCAAAGAAGAATAGATCAATTACGATTTTTCCATGTACCAAGTACAAAATGTTTGGTAGACCTAATTTTCCTATTTTGACAAACAACCAATAAAAGTAGAAGAAGAATTGCTTCTAGAAAATTTTTGGGGGTATATGTCTTCACCCTGTCACAAACAACATGGGAAAATATAAAGTTTTCATTGAGCTCTTGATTGAGTCCAGTCATCTTTCCATTCGTCATATTTTCGTTCAAATTGAATTGCAACTCATAGTGTCTCATCTCAACTGCCTCTACTCTGTAAGGAATCCAAATCTTCTACATTATTTTTTGAGGGTATGTCTCTTAGAGCATTCATTTGATTATATTGATTATGTGCATATTCCTAGATACCAAAACTAATTGGTTGATTCATTAACTAACTATGTGTTGAATTGGCATTTGTCACATTAATAGTAAAACCATTCACATGAACATTAAACATCTAATGTACATACACAATAGGACAAACACATAGAAGTTTGTATTTTATTATATCAAAATTATAAGTACATAGTTCAAAATTAGGCAAATGAGGCCTTGGCTACTATGCCATACATATGATGACACATAAAAAACCTCACAACCCTATGTTGTAGCCCCCACTTAGTGGTGCTCATGATAACACAAAACCACATTAAGGATGTGGTGGAGAAGTCATCATCGATGAGATAAAGCCACCCCTATGGTGTGCCTCTACATATGTCAAGGAGTCTCAAATATACTCCTCATCTCAACTCCTAAATTCAATCCATCGACATTCCGTGTGAACTCCCGTAGCTCCTCATCTTCATCTTCGATCTCCTCTGATGGTACTGTTGTAGCTAGGGCTTGGGGTACATGTCTCCTTAGTGGAAAATATCTTGTCGGTTGTTTAGGTGCCACGTCTTAATATCATAAATATCATATTTGGTAACTATGTACTCTTGTGAAAAATACAAAAGAAATTTAAATATTCTTAAAAACCAAAAACATTTAAAAAAAAATCCAAATATCTTACCTCTCCAATCAAAGTCTTCACTAGGGGGCAAGACTATATCAGGATCCCCCTCAAATTCCACCCCATCATACGAATAATCATCCAAAGGCAATGCAACTTCTCTCAACCACTTCTAGTAGGTGTACGTAAACAAGTTGTGGGTATGCACTTTGTCATCCCATGGTAAAACTGAACACCATATCGCAATGCATGGCTCTATTGACAGTGGATAAGTTACATAATCTAATGAATTGGGGTCTCATCATTGAAATATTCTCAAATAAAAATATGACAAGTAAAGTCCCATAACCAAAAGTGTTAGATTTTCTCTTCTTCAGCCTTGTGAGTTGAGCCCTCACATTTGTTTCCATCCCTTTGCACCAACTAAAGAGGGTAAGTTTTAGGAACTAGAGACATTTCTCTAGATGTGGTATTGTTACTGCATGAGGCACTGTGATCCCTGATACTTGGGTTACAGTGTATGCTAGTGTTTGAAGTGTCAGGTCCTATATATCCTCTATGAGGATTTTACTCTTGTTTGGTCCAAAAATCTACCTACAATGGGAAACTCTCATACTTTTGATGGTTTCTCCACTAGAAGTACGTACCCCAGTTAAAACCACATGTGCCCCCCACCTTGATAAACCAGTTAAAAAGTGTATTTGTGAGGTATCTATAGTGAATATCTCTAGACCAACGACGAATTGTTGGATGTCTGCATCCCACCACTGAATAGTGCATGATAGGAGAAATGATTGTCTGGTCATGCTTGGAATTCTGAAAATGTTTAGAAAACCACAGTCCCTCAGAGCATTAATGGTTGACATATGACCATGGCTTCAATTTCATTCTTTTTATGTTACCATTCACTCCACTCCACCATGTTTGATCCTACACCAAAACACCATGCATAAGTCATGGCCAATATTGGGAAAATACACAAAAAAAAATGATTTAGGGGAGAAATTTTTGAAAATTTTCTTTTTTTCTTCTCGACCGCACCCTTGCAATGGGACAAATTCATCTCTGGACAAAAGCATCCCCTGGCATGCATACGAATGGGCCTCCCTTGCTAAATTTCGCCTGTTACAAGTCCACAATCGGGGGTTTCCCATAAGAAAACCATAACCCCCGACTCGAAAACTACTATTCTTAAACATCTTCTGTTGGAAATGACAAGACAAAGGTGATTTTCACTTACTTGGTTGAAGATGGCCACTTTCTCCTCCTTTCTCTTGCTCTCACACTCTTGGAAGCTCTCTTCTCTTTTCTTCACAAAACTCACAATGAAAAGTTAGAGAGGTATGAGCTCCCTTTTATAACATATTTTAGCATCTTGAGGAATATTCATTTTTTTATTTTTGTGTTTAGATGGGTTTTTGAAGCTTTATAATATGTTTCTAGTCTACCTTCTACATGAGGACTAGGGAGTGAAGTTGTGTTCCTATTTTTGGATGTTACCATTTAATATACCGTGCCTGAGGTGTATGGGTAGGTTGTTTTAGTTGATTTTGCATTTTGACTGTCAACATTATTTTTATGCCTTAGGTTCGACCTCGCCACATTACAAATTTAGCCACCTCATGTATGCATGTCGTAGCCTAGTTGTAGTGCTTACCCAATCATGGATACCATAGTTATCACCCATTTGCCCTATCGATATCCATGAAGTCATTTTTATTATCCCTTGGAATCCCTCTTTCTAACTTGACGCGACCCAAAATTTGAGACACATATCCTCTTCTTCGTCTCTTTTCTAGATATACCCGAGGAGGATTCCATCATTTTATCCCTTATTATTGCCACTTTATCAGCCAGTTTTTGCAATTTGAGCCTTGGTTTCTCTCTTCCATCATCATCACTTTCTTGGCCTACCATTCACATTCACTTTGTGTTTTACCTTTTCTTGGAGGACTGCCACTATGAGTGGTATTATTAGTGAACCTCTTGTCTTGTTTATGTCATGAGCAGTTCCACCATTACCGGATTCAGTTTCTATCCATTATACCACTTACTCCTCCAAGAGGAGTTTTCTTTAAGGTCTTTTCAAACTCGTTAAATTAGAAAATATTTTTGAGTGAACTTTTCTCCTTCATGCTTATAAAAAGTAAGTGAAGAGACATATAGCCAGTATAATTTTAACCCTTTTCTTGACTGGGATATACTAGTTACGTAAAAGGAATATCGTAGTCTACTATGGGTAGGAGGTTCTCCCTTGTATACTTTTAACTCTTTTTAGGCCTCGGGGGACATTTTTACGAAAAAATAACCTATAAAAAGAGAATGGAGGGAAAATTTATTCTCATTAGTCATCAAAATGTTAGCATCAGTCATGTCCCCCATAAAATGCACATGTATTCTTCATTATCTCACAGTTTGGTTTTAGCTTTCCTAAGAGTCGTACCATCCATATGGGTCTTTTTACTCCTCCAACTAGTTACTCTTCCAGTCATATGGAGCATGTCTTGATGCCTCCTACCTCGTTACATGATATTACATGGTTCTCATTAGTCATGCTACCAAGTCACCTTTTTTTGGGGGGCATGTTTAAGGGAAGTCTCAACCTGTGTCGAGCATCTACAATAGCCTGTTGACCTTTCGAGTTAGTCATATATCTGTTAGTTCTATTTCATTGCTTCATGAATTCATCCATACATCACATCATCCTGGTTTATTCCAAGTCAATTAATGAGGGATACATTAGGGCCCTCCCTTGATGGATATTCTCATGTCAACTTCGGCTCATTATCGAGTAGCTTGATCTAGGAAATCATGGTACCTTGGAGCTTACAGAACATAGTGGCAAGATTCCTATCGATCGAAAGTGAGTATGCATCATTTTCTCCTGATTGGTCAAGCTCACTGGTGTTCGACACCATCACATTTATTCACACCTAGTGGACTATACTAGGTACCTTGGGGTCCATTTTCCTCATTGGTGGATCCCCTCGTGACTGTTACTGGTTTACCTCATTGGCTTGTAATCAAATGGTTTCTACCATGCTCGACATGAGCTCATATATTCACATCATGTATGATCGTACCATCGAGGTTATGAGGAACACCTTGGGTTAGGGACATCTCACCATTATATGGCACCCTTCCCAGGGGGCATTGGAGTTGTGTATCATTTATGTACTTTGAGGGATATCTGAGACACTTGTCTTTCTATCATGTGTCCATAGTCCTATTACTATATACTCTGACATAGATCCATGATTATGTTTTTCAGTAGATATGCTTTGTTCATTGAGTAGCATTGATTCATTATGTATGTCTACATGGCCATGTTCTAGCATTTCATGTCATAGATCTACAATGCATGTTTTAGAAACCATGTTCAGTACATTCTTATGACTGATCATGTGTATGCCCACCTCGGGTATATTATCAGCACAATTGAGATTGTTGTTCCAGTGTCTTCTAATCTACATCTTTGGCTTTGTTTCCCCACAACCGCTTTGAATTCTAAATTTTATCATATTGTATTTCAGCCATCGAATTATATTCTCACCTCATACATTATGTGGCATCTGATATCGGCCTATTTTTCTCTCGTACGTAAGTGACCCTTATCCATCATGAATGAGTGACTTTTTTCCATCATGAGAACCTTTTTTTGGCCAGTTTGACCCTTAGCTGTTGGCAGGAAGGCTTGGGCCTACAACCAGGACTCCCTATCGACTACCTAGCCTCTTTCTACCCCCAATTAGGGCCTTGTGTAGTGAGTTCTATGCCTACGACCATGGGAAAGTTCTAAAATGACTTGGTCCCTAGGAGATCAGTTCAACTTGTCATCTATTCGAGCTAGTGAGGAATCATCATTTAGAAATTTACATAACTTATTGTCGTTATATGCATGAACATATATCCTCCTCAGGCCTTTACTTTACCTAACAATACAACAGAATTTGGGAGGGTCAGACTAGTTTTTGAAGAGCTAATATTTGAGAGACCTGAGATTGTGATTCCATGTTGTTATTTTGTTGTTAGATATAGTTGGTGAGGCCTTGGCCATTTTATGTTTCTCTTCATGTTCATTTCCTGGAGATAGTGGGGAAACTCCACTGGATCGTGGAAAGGAGACTTGGAAGCGAAGGTATAAATGCTTGTATTCTCATTCGATTAATGAAAATATATGTTCCTCCTCTTACATAAACATGTATTCAATATTATTATGATTGGTTTTTATTTCTCATGATCTAACGATATTCCAAGGAAGATCACCTATCGTCTTTGTGTGGTTGTGCTTGTGGGTAGGGGTCTTGATCAATTGTCGACATGTTGGATCACTTGTGTGTTAATTTGTTTATATAAAATCTGAGAATGATAATTTGTTGATTATTATTGTTTATCTAGATGATATACTTTTTGGTAGCAATTCTTAATATAATAAGTCAATTTTTCTTAACAAGTATGTAGAAGGAATTTGAAATTTATATCTTGACAAAATTATCATTATTTCTATTTAGGATTTTAAATACAAGATGGTTTTTTGTGTATTTTGGTGTATGAGTGGGCCTTAGCTCCACATATACAAACTGCTCTCATATTTTTTGATGGATTTCTTCTAAAGTGTCCATATCCTCCAAATGTTTCTTCTCTTTTGTCTTAGTCATATTTAGAGGATACAACACACGAATATTGCTATTTGAAAGGCTATAATAGTAAAACCATGGAGGTATACCAACTACATAGAGGTCGAACAATGTAGTTGAAGGCATAATGATGAAATCATCCCCATGACAAAGGTGATATGCGAGAGTCAAGTAGCACTAATATCATATTATACCTAGAAACTTTTAAAGACATGAGAACAACAAGACTAATTCCCGATGTAAAAGAAAATGTTGCATTGTTTATCAAATTGGATCCAAAGAAGCCGCAAGCATCGATTTCATCCCCATACACATATCTTTTTCTTTTTTTATTGCATACAAAGGAATATGTTATTATGAATACTTTAACATGTGCATAATGTATTATAATATTGAAAGGAATTTAAATCATTATTTTTTATGACTTTATTTGTAGGTATATTATGTATAGGGTTAAAAACATTAAGGTGGATAAATACAAATTTTTGAAAGTTGGTTGGAGCCTTTGTTCCTACAAATATTAAATGGTATTATTGTCTCCTACAAATTGGATCTTACAATTATTATATCAATAGTTTGTTTCCTACATACATTAATAAAATCAAGGAAATTTTTGTAGTTTTCTCTCAGATGGGTTTCTAGGAAAAACTTTCAGTATTTTATTTTATGTTAATCTTAATGTTGTATGGAAATTATATACTTAATATTATGTTATTATTTGAATTCATTAAGGATCAAAACACAATTTAAGTTTTCTTATTTAACGCTAATGAAATGAATCTTGTACCACAATGATCAAATTTATTGCATGTTGAGTTCATATCACGTGACAATATTCATTTTTAAAGACTATGTTTTAGAAATTTGGAGCATGGTTTGTTATTTTTTTGTTAAACGTTATCATATTTTGCCTTGTACCATGACACATTGGTTCATTAATATTTTTAGAATCATTGTTTAATAATTTCCTAAAATGGACATTTTCATAAGATTTGTCTCTTCTAATTGAACCGTAAAGTGGTGCACATTGTTACAGTCTAGCACATCGAATTGTTTTTTAAATATTTAGTTTTACAAAATTTAAGCATATGAGACAACCATTTCAATTATTAATTGTAATATTTTTATATGTATAAGCATATATATGTATCTATTATCAAGGACCACTAGTTCACTTAACTTTTTTTGTGTACCAAGTACAAAATATTTGCTAAACCTTATTTTCCTATGTCCACAAATATCTAATATAAGTTGAAGGAGGAGAAGTGCTTCTAGAAAATTTCTACAAAACTATGTTTTCCTTGTAGTTCATGTGTCAAATTAGTGTCAGTAATTACCCAAGTTCCGTATATACCAACCATTAGGAAGGTGCCTCATAGCATGTGCCACATCAATAGTAATCATTATTAAGGTACAACATGGCACATGTCACACTATCACCTAAGCAATTAAGGAATCAATATATTGTTGTCATATTGGTGGGGCTTTGGTATATTAAATTAGCACTTTCAATGTCCTCGAGATCTTTCCTTTTACATGTAATTGATGTTAAAAACATTAGTCCAATATGGAAATTTATGCATATATGGATGTTAAAATATATTCTAGGTAAATTAATTTTGTAGGGAACTTTTATGCTTATGATTTTGTAATTTTTTTAATTCCTTGAGAATGAATGTGTTAAATAATAAAATGGTTGATGAATACTAATTCACTTCCTGCCACCTTCTCAATATTGAACGTTATGGACTAATATAATGAGTCTTCCTCCTAAACACATCATCAAGAAAATTGAAAAGTTACAATGGGCTACACTAGTGGAAATTTCTTTCAAAAGGGGAAAAACTAAGATTTTAGAAATTATGGAAAATCGAAGCCATGGTTGCGATGAAAATATTAAAAGGAATTCAAAGATGGGGTTGGGTTAAAAAATGTCAAGAATTTCATGGAATGCATTGTGGATGAAGGTTGCTAGTGAAATCCAACAATTTGGAAACATGCATAATGGGTCACTTGTTGAGTACACAGTTGGAGGGATTGAAAACACTGTGGATAGTAGAAATGAGAAATTAAGTTAATATTATTTAATCTAACTAGAATATATTTTTCCTTGTATCCCAATGTATCAATGTACATAAGTTTCAAGGTATAAAAATAATAATTAAAAAAAAAATTTAATCCTCATCTTGGTGTGTTATGTAGGATTATGTACCAATGCATTTATAGTTTACTAAGTGCAACAAATTAATATTTTAAAATAGATTTTTTAACAATTTTTTTTTTAATTTAAACCTAAATTAATGCACCATGTACCACAATGATGAAATTTGTTGCATGTTGAGTGCATATCACATTACAAGTTTTTTTATAGACCATATTTTACAAAATTGGAGCATGGTTTGATATTTTTTTTGCCTAACCTTATTATCATGTGTTTTTTACCATGATAGATTGGTTCATTAATATTTTTAGAAAGCTTTACTTAACACTTTTTTAAAATAGAGATTTTAGAGAGATTTGACTCTTTTCATTTAACATTAAAGTGGTCCATCTTATTTAGGGTGTAACACATGGTAATTTTTTTTCAAATATTGTATTTTAAAAAATTAAAGCACACATGGCCATATTTTGAATAAAAATGTGTAGTTTCTTTAATGGTATAAGCACACATTTGTATCTATTATAGAAGTCCAATAGTTCAACTAACTTTTTAATGTGTACTAAATAAAAAAATTCAACTAAAACTTTGTTATAAACCAACTCCAATGCCTTAGAAATCAGCCACTTCGAGGGGGAAACCTCCAATACATTACATAAATGAAAAATTATTGGATGATACAAATGAAAAAACCTCCTTCTATATATAGGAGTCCATGCTGTCACAATATAATCCTAGCCAACGTAACAATAATAATGTAAGGGCACAATAATAACAATAGTGGGGTTACAGGGGTACAAAAATAACAATAAGGGGGTTACACGTAACAACAATAAGGGTCTATACTAGTGATATAGGGACCTAACATTCCCCTCTCCTTCAAAAAATTGTTATCCTCAACGCTTGAGTAGCTCCAGATGCTTCTGTATAAAATTCTCATCCTCCTGTGTAGAATATTTAGTGGGTAAGTTCTTCCATTTGATGAGATACTCTGAAATTGATCGATTTCATAGTTGTCAAGTTCTTGTTTCCATGACTGCTTCAGGTTCCAATATTATTTTTCCTTCCTCATCAATTTCTAGAAATAATGTTTGAACTGGAAGTTTGTCCCCTATAACCTTTTTAACGCATGAAACATGGAAATCTGGATGCACTCGCGAAGAAGCAGGAAGCTCCAATTTGTATGCCATAGTACCAATATTTTGCAACACCTTGAAAGGACCATAGTACTTTGGTGATAATTTATTATCCTTCTTAGATTTCTTGAGGGAATTTTTTTTTATGGTTATAGCCGTAAAAGTACCCAGTATCCTACATCAAAACTTCTCTTATTGAGATGTTGATCTGCCTGTTGTTTCATTCAATTTTGTGCCAAATTTAGGTTATCCTTTAAGAGTTGGAGAAGTTCTTGTTGATGCTCAATGTGATCTTCCACTTCTTGAACATTTAGAATTTTTTATTAAATAATATGTGATGGACAGTGGATGATATCCACAAAGTGCCATAAATAGGGTCATTTTTGTTGCAGTATGGAAGGAAGTGTTATGCCACCATTCAGCGAGAGGTAGCCACTTGACACATTGTGTTTGATTATCAGATACAAAAAAATGAAGATATCCTTCCAAACATTTATTCACTATCTCAGTTTGACCATTAGATTGAGGATGATAAGACGAGCTATGAGCTAGTTGATTACCCAAGCAAGAAAATAATTCCGTCCAAAAAATTCCAGTAAAAATGGGATCTCTATCACTTACAATAATCTTTGGGTTTCCATGTAGCTTTTGAATTGTTTCCATAAATGCAATAGCAACTGCACTTGCTTTAAATGGAATGAGATAATGCACAAAAGTGTGCATACTTGGTAAGTCTATCAATTACCACCATGATGACACTCTTTCCTTCAGACTTAGCTAAACCTGTGATAAAATACATTGAAATATCCTCCTAACATTGACTTGGAATGGATAAAGGTTGTAGAATACCCAGTGTTTTAATTGTCTCAACTTTATTTTGCTGGCAAACCAAAAATTCCACCAAAAACTTTAGAATATCATATTTAAGGCCATCCCAAAAAAATTATTTCTTCACCCCGTGGTAAGTTTTTTAAAATATTGAGTGTCCTCCTAAAGGAGAAGTGTTCAATTCCAAAAGAATATTTTGTTTTAGTTGGGAATTCTTGAAAATATAAAAGCGATCCTTGTACCATTAGGAATCATTTTTCTTACTAAATGTATCAGATGTACTAGGATTTTGCTACAAATTTTGAATGAGTGTCCACACTTATTCATCCTTCTTCCATTCATCCCTTGCTTCGGTTATCCAATTTGGTTGGATAATAGAAATGGCACAAAGCAATGCTTCCACCTCTTCATCCTTTCTTGAGAGTGCATCTGCAACAACATTTAGCTTCCCTTTTTTGTAGATGATTTCAAAGTCATAACCCAACATCTTTGTGACCCATTTTTGCTGCTCTTCTAAAGATATTCTTTATTCCAAAAAGTGTTTAAGAATATCATGATTAGTTTTTACCTTGAAGTGTCTTCCCATTAGGTAAGGTCTCCATTTATTTAGTGCATGTAGTATTACCAACATTTCCTTCTCATAAATAGCTTTATGTAAATACTTTCCTTTGATTGGACGACTTTAAAAAGTAACGAGTCTTCCTTCTTGCATTAAAACCACACCAATTCCATTTCCTGAGGCATCACATTCCACAATAAAGGTTTTTGTGAAGTCTGGCATAGTTAAGACTATTTCTAGACACATTTCCTCTTTAAGATGTTCAAAAGCCTTAGTTGCTTCAGGAGTCCATGAAATTAATATTCTTAAATAATGTTGTTAGAGGTGCTACTATTCTCCAATAATTCTAAACAAACTTGTGATAATACCCTGTTAACCTGAGAAATCCTTGCAACTTCTTTATGGTTTTGGGGACTTTTCATTCCTTAATGGCTTTAATTTTGTTAGGCTCTACCTTAACACCCTCGTGAGATATAATATGACCCGGATATTCCACCTCTTATACTCCAAAGAAACATTTGGATGTTTTTTCATATAACTATTTCTCCTCCAATAGTTTTAGCACCCTGTCAAGATGTTGAACATGATCCTTCCAAGACTTGTTGTAGATTAGTATGTCATCAAAAAACACTAGCACAAATATTCAAAGGAAATGTTTGAAAATTAAATTCATCAACCCTTGAAATGTAGAAGGTGTATTGGTAAGGCCAAAATGAATAACCAAAAAATCATAATGACCCTCATGAGTTCGAAATGTTGTTTTCGAAATATCTTCAGTCTTAATTCTAATTTGATGATATCCTGAACGAAGATCCAACTTGATAAAATAAATTGCTCCATGTAGGTTCATCTAATAATTCATCAATCACAGGAATGGGAAATTTATCTTTAATAGTGAGCTTATTGCGCTCCCTATAATCTGGACACATGCACCATGATCCATCCTTCCCTTGCACCAATACTACTGGAGCAGAGAAATAACTTTGACTAGGTTGAATTATACCAACCTCTAACATTTCTGCAATCATACATTCAATTACGCTCTTTTGGACATAAGGATATCTGTAAGGCTTGATGTTTGGAAGAACACTTCCTGGAGTCAAATGAATAGCATGATCATGATCACAAATAGGTGGGAGTCCTTTGGGAGTTTCAAACACCTTGGAATGATTGTCCAAGACTTTTTGGAGATATGGAGAAATAGATTATTTTGATATTGGAACTTCTAGTGAGCATAATTGTGAAATTATGCCTCGTTGTTCTTTATTTGGAAGCTTTTTCATAAAATTAGAGCTTATTTTCTTTCATGGCTTCCCCGCGATACCTTGTAATTCGATTTCCTTTCCTTCTGAAAAAAAATTCAAGACAAGTTCTTGAAAATTAAAATCTATCATCCCCAAAGATTGTAACCATTGTACTCCTAGTACAACATCAGCACCTCCCATTGGAATGTAAATCATTGGACTATTCAATACATATTCCTTCATGGTTAGCTTTATATTCTGGTATTTTCCAGAGCAATTTATAGTTCCTCCATTTGCAACCATCACTTGCCATTCTAGTGTTGGGTATAGGAAACAATTCAATTCCTTGGCTACCTTAAAATGAACAAAATTATGGGCACTACCCAAATCAATGAACACTATTACCTTTTTCTTCTTGATATGTCCTTCTATATTGAGAGTTTAAGGAGTGATAATTCCTGCCAATGCATTACACAATATGATAAGGTTCATTTATTCTTCTTCTAGGGTTGGTTCTTGGTGCATATCCTCTTCTTTTGAAGTTTCTTGTTCATTTTCTTCCTCCTCTTCACAATCTATGAAAAATAGTATCTTCTATGCACACTTATGACCTTTAGTGTATTTTCTATCACAACTATAGCAAAGCCCTTTTCCTCTTTTTTCTTACAATTGTTATGGTGTCAACCTTGTAGGTTGTGGAAGTCTAGGAGTAGCAACACTTCCATATTTATATATGTGAGTGGTAGGCTTCCTTGTCACCATAATTTTACATTCAAGTTTTCTTTCCAACCTGAATGCCTTCTCCAATGAATCAGGTTCCCAAACATAAACTTCATGTCAGATGTTATCCTTTAAAGTCCCTGTGAAGACATCAATCCCGTGTTCCTTTGGAATATGAGTTACCCTTATTTTCAATTTTTGGAAGTTGTCAATGTGCTCCACCACTAAACCATTTTTTTTGAGATTTATCAATTGGCTAAAGAAGATATTTCTCTTTGTATCCTCATAATGTGATATAATTTCCTCGATAAAAATTGACCACATGACAATTTTTTTACGAGAGAAAAGCCATCGATACCATACAAATGTATTTTGTTCTAATGTAAAGTTGCAATGCGTACCTTTTGTGTGTTTTTCTCATGATTTAGATCAAAATATTGCTCCATATGTGGTATCCATGTTTCAAGTTATTTGCCATCAAACTTCCTCATATTGATCTTTAGAATATGGTGGTTCTTCAATCCAACATTATATTTTATGAAATCATGATTAACATTTATTTTGTTCTCATCATGAGTTTCCTCTACTATATTTCCACCATTAGGAATCATTTATTTTATTAACCTTGTCATCAAACCTTCCATGTCTGCTTTTAGATCATTCTTCATGTCTTCCATGTTGTCTTTCATTTTTTCATCGATCGCAGCTTCCATGTCATTCATCGTAGCTTCCATTCGATCCATCTTAGCTTCCATGCCAGCTTCCATGCCATTCTTCAAACCATCCATCTTAGCTTCCACACCTTACTTCAAACCATCCATCTTAGCTTCGATGCCTTTCTTTAAAACTTCCATTTCATCTCTTGTTTCTCTTTGTGAGAGCGAAATTGGGTGCACTTGCTCTTGTAATTTTGATATTTCATGTTGCGCTTCTTCCTCTTCATGAGTCATGGTAGATCCTTCTGAAGGCTTAATGGATGTTGAATCATTTTTAGGTGGAGTTTTTGAACCTGATACTGATATCTATGCTCCAATATTCCTTGGGAATCACTTCAAATTGATTTTTCACGAAAGACTTAAGCAATTCAAGAAAAAAAATACACACTTTTTTCTTGCTTTTAAGGAGCTCAATATTGAAAATGAATTATCTCTATGATTTCGGATCTTTAATATCTTAAATTTGACCCTGTAGTAGCACTCTGAATCTTCTTTGGAATGCCACAAGTCTGACCTGATTTGGATTCTTCAAGTCAAATTTATGCCCAATATCCCAGAATGACCTAATTATGGTCTGGTTCAATAGATAAAACTTGTATGATGAGCTATGTGTCATTGTTTCCTCCTTTAGCTCCAAAATTGATACACGGGAAACTAAATTCCATGTACTTGTGGCCAATTTTTACATAATTCCAAATCGATGCTTAGAGAGAGAGTTATGGAGATTTTCCCAAGCTCGCCTCCTTGAGATGAAATTTGGGAGCTTGAAAAAACCCTAACTTCCACAGATCATATCTCTGAAAATATTGTGAACCAAGATCTGAAATTTTTACAGGAATTGCTTCAGGATTTTGGCTTCAGTTTGTAAAAATTTTAGCTTCTTAACCTTCGTAGAAACAAATTTATAGCAAAAATTCCATGATGACCTATTTAGGTGAAATTCGGGAGTCTAAAAAAATGCTAACTTCCACAGATCATATATCCAAAAATATTGCGAACCAAGATCTGAAATTGTTAGAAGACGTTCCTCCAGATTTCAGCTTCACTCTTTCAAAATTTTAGCTTCTGAAACTTCGTAGAAAAAAATTTATAGCACAAATTCCACGGTGCCCTGTTTGGAGCATTGAAACCCTTGAATACAAAGCTCTGATGCCAAATGTTATGAAACGAGCTCCAAAAATAGAAGAAAAGAGAGATCAATGCCTTAGAAATCAACCACTTTGAGGGGGAAACCTCCAATACATTACATAAATGAAAAATTCTTGGATGATACAAATGATAAAACCTCCTTCTATATATAGGAGTCCATGGGGTCACAATATAATCCTAGCTGACATAACAATAATAATGTAAGGGCACAATAATTACAATATTGGGGTTACAAGGGTACAACAATAAGAATAAGGGGGTTACACTAATAAGAATAAGGACTATACTAGTAATATAGGTACCTAACAAACTTTATGGAAATTTTCCATAGACTACCACTAAATGTAAAATGGGAAGTGCTTCTACAAAATTTATACAAAACCATGTTTTCCTTGTATTTAATTTTTCACATTAGTGTTATCCATTAGCAAAGTGTCACATTCACCAACCACATGAAAGGTTCCTCATGGAATATTCCACATCAATACTAATCATTGATAAGGTGCCACATGGTACATGTTACACCATCACTTAACCAATATAAGACATCAATATTTTGTTTTCATATCGATGTGATGTTGATTTATTAACACACCACTTTCAATGTCCTAAATCTATTTCTTTTTACATGACGTTGACGTTAAAAACAATAGTCCAACATCAAAATTTATGCCTTAATCCAATGGTGTAAGAAATATATACTCGAGGACAAATAAAAACCTAAGAATCAAGTCAATCAAAGCATGGTGGAAACCTAGGAATTAAATAAAAATGTACTATATGGTGGATTGTGATGTCATTAGGAAGGTATAAGTAGTTGTGTAATAATACATCAAGCATTTGATGCCAAAAACTATCATTTAATAGGTGGTGAAGTGATTATTGAAATCAACAAAAAGGAAGTCAACAAAGACCAAAGATGAAATTATCATTTAATAGGTGGTGAAGTGATTGCCGAAATCAATGAAAAATAAGTCAACAAAGGCCAAAGATGAGATGACACAATTTGATGCTTAAAAAAAGACTTGGTAGTGGACACAGTGTCAAAGGAATAAAGGTGGTGAAACGGTGGTGGAGCCAGAAGACACATGGTCACTGCAAATTATATGTGAAAATTTTGAGAGGATTTTAAGTAACATAAGTCATTTCTTTGACCATATTCCTCTATTCAATATCAAAATAGTTGAAAAGTAACATGGAGTAAATATTTTGTGAGTATTAAAAGAAAAGAATAGCTAAAGGGTTATCTCAATCTTCTTTCAACAATATCTATGGGAATTTGGAATTCGCTAGTTCCATGCCATATAGGTGAGAAACACAAGAATATGTTAAAATATTTTCTGACTGATGACTGGGAAAAATGTGCATTCAAATCATACGTTGAGGTTCTCATGGATGAATAGGAAAAATGTGCATTGAAATCATACATTGAGATTTACCAATAATTATTACTTTGAAAAGGAATAAAAGAAAATAATGATATTTTACACAACAAAATGAATTACATGATAATGTATTTTTAGAGATGAGACTATCTTTTAATTTAATAGCTAGTGAAGTGTTTAAGGAAATCAACCAAAAAGAATTCAACAAAGACCAAAGATGAGATGACTCAATTAGTTTCTTAAAAAAGGACTTGGTAATGGACATACTGTCAAAGGAATAAAGGTGGTGAAGCCGTGTTGTAGCCACAAGAGAAATGGTCATTGCAAATTATATGTGAAATTTTTGAGAGGATTTTAAGTGACATAAGTGATTTATTTGACCCTATTGTTCTGTTCAATATCAAAATAGCTCAAAAGTAACATGGAGTAAATATTTTGTGAGTATTAGAAGCAAATAATAACCCAAAGGGTTACCTCAATCAATTTTCAACAATATTTATGGGAATTGGGCTAGCTCCATGCCAACTAGGTGAGCAATACTAGAATATGTTAAAATATTTTATGATAGGTGAACATTAAAAATGCATTCAAATCATAGGTTGATAGTAGGGAATAGGTATTACTATAAAAAGAAATAAAATAAATTAATGATATCTTACATAACAAAATGGATTACATGACCATGGATTTTTAGAGTTGAATATATATATATATATATATATATATATATATATATATATATATATATATATATATATATATATATAGGTTTTTTGATAATTTTTCAAAGCATGGAAAAGAGGAGTAGTTAGAACACAAATATGCCATGAAAAAATACATAATTACAAGTGTGAGAGATTAAAAGGAAAAACTAAGGTGATTGAAAATTTAGTAATAAATCTTCAACAAATGTGAGGTAAACTTGAGTCAGAAAAATTCAAGTTTCTTAATCGTATTGCATATTCTAAATATGTTAAAAGACTCAGTATTAGTCACTTATGGTATTAAGTGTATGGTATTATATGTTCTAAAACAATTTTATAGGTTAGGTCAATATTAGTGGTTTTGTGCAACATTGATTACATATATAATTGAGCCCAAAGTATTAGACATTGTAAATCTTTTAAAAGGTCGAGGGATAGTCCATTATAATATTTTCAAGTAGATTTTAAAATTGAATATGAATTATAATGTGGGAGAATTGATCTCAAGACTTCGTTAGTTAGGGTTTCCATTTAAATCAAGGATATTGATAATAAATTTATAATTAAATGGTTTTTCCCAAATTGAAATTTTATAGTAATTTATATATATATATATATATATATATATATATATATAATTGTCATCCCACACCAATTTTAAATATTAATAATAAATATATAAAACACATAAAATATATTCCCTTTAAAAAAATCAATTATATTAAACATATTAAAAACTAAATATAATTTGAATAAAGAATATAAATGTTAAGCTTTATAATGTAAAATTTGATATTATAAAATACAAACCTTCATCATAAAATACAAACCTACAAACACTAAAAGGGAATAAAGATAAAACATACGTAATTTAAAAAAATAATTAAATATTTAGAGAAATAATTTAAATTATTTCTATGGGCTAAACGTTTTAGAATTTTATATCCAAACTTTCCATACAACTAGTGGAAATTTATGTTATAAACAAGTATAATATGTACAAAATTTGAGCATGCACAAATTTTCAACCAAACAATAATTTATGAGTTATTGTGACATCACTTTAATTCAATGCAATGCCAAGACAATCCTCCTTATTCCTTGTTACACCCTCGGTCGCGTTGATGAGTTAATGACGTACGATACACCACCTGTACAATAGCATTGAGAAAAGTCGACGACATGTCACCACAGGTGGTGACCCTTTGGTGAAAAAATGAACAGTTGGGGGCTTGCTTTAGCGGTTTACTACGTGTTGTATTGTTTTTTGTGCAACCGTCAAAATTTAATGGAACCATTTTCACGTTTGTGGAGGCATTTTATCGTCTTTTGGTGAAAAACGAACAGTTGGGGGCTTGCTTTACTTTAGCGGTTTACTGTGTGTTGTATTGTTTGTTGTGCCGCCGTCAAAATAGAATGGAACCTGGGTGACTTTATTAGCTATGCGTTTTCTTACGATCCCGCCCGATCACTCCTTGACCAAGATCCCACTCAGAATCTTTATGATAGGAAAAATCTGGAGAACATATGGGAAATCAAACGTCATGCACAAAACCCGTTTACTAAACAATGGTTAAGTGCCAAAAGTTTCAATCCCCAAACAGAATTGAGGCAGGAAATGGAAGACTGCATTAAACTTCAGAAACTGTATGGGTGTAGAGGTGCGCAACTAGAAGTAATTGAAGAGTATACACAAATTTTGGAAGAGGTAGAGATGAAGCCATATTTGGATATATTGGGTACATCTCTGCCAAATAAAGTGACAGCCCAAGACGAATGTTTGGCGATATGGAAAAAAATTAACGTATTGCGCTTGTATTGTTAGTTTGATTGTAAAAACATAGAAACGTTAACATCTTTACATGGTTTCAGATCTTTAAACCAATGTTCATTCAAATGACGTAGCTTCTCAAGAAAAATAAAATAGGGAAAGAAACAAAAGAAACTGCATGGGATGTGTGTAAGGAAATCAACAGGGCAATTGATGTTATACGCTTGAAACCGGAGGACATCCATGATGTAGAAAGGAAATCCAAGAAAGTTGTTCTGCTTCAAAGTTATATCAAAATGATACAAGTCACTTTTGATGTTGAATCTTTGTATCCTAGCATCCCTACTCAGGGAGGTCTTCTTGCCCTCTTGGATATGATTTCTCAAAGTACAACAGTTTTTTTGATCCCAGAAGATGTGGACTTTCTGGTCAGTGCGGCTGAACTTGTTCTTCGATGGCATTTTATGAGCTTCAACAACTCCTTTATTCAGATCAGGCACAACCATGGGTAGCAATTTTGTAGTTGTTTGCGCTTGTCTATTCCTCTGCCATTTAGAAAAGGAGGTCAATAGACTTATGGCCGCTCTAGAAATCTCATTTTTTAAGCGTTTTATCGATGATGGGTTTTTTGTATGGTCTAGCTCAAAAGACAGGCTTATTTCTTATCTGGAATGCTATCAGTTGATCTATCCTAACCATATTCATATTACTTCTTCAATATCAGATTCCAGTGCCACGCTGCGAGACATTGTGCTCTTCAAACGATTGGATTTCCAATCCTATGGAAATCTCTCTACCAATTTTTTTCAAAAGCCCTTGAATTCCTATCAATATATTCCCTTTTCCTCTTGGCATCCTTGGCATCAAAAATGGCCTTTGTAATCAATGAATTGAAAAGATATCTGCTTCGAGAAAGCAACAAGTCAGGATTTCTGCATTTAAGAAAATTGTTTTATTCAAGCCTGAGAGCTCGAGGTTATCCTCTAGACCTTCTTCGGGATTGTTTCTCAAATGTTTTGTAGAATCAAAGAGATGAACTTCTGCATCAGGTTTGCGCACATGGGCCACTTTTGCACTCGGGCCTGAAGAGGTCCCCCTTGGTGTTAAAGCTAGACTTCTGTGTGTCTACTATAGCTTTGAACCTTGGGAGGGTCCTAAACCCTAAATTACATGGTCACTTCCAGCGACATCCTCTGTTGTAGCACATTCCAAAACCTTAGATCTGTTGGTGAAATCCTCATAAGCTTGGAACATTCTTCATGAGCATTTCTGATCCTAGGACTTGAGTTTTTTTAGCCTTTTGAATCGCGTGTTCTTTGCCAAATTATTCTAAATAGGTTGACCCAAGTCTGAGTAATGAATACAAAAAATAAGCGATGAATGTATATATTATTTATTTGATACAAGGAGGATTTATTGCTCGATGTTTGAGTTCTATTTTCACCCATTGATAGTCAATACACTTTTTGAGATATTTTGTGACATTAATTTTCATTCCCAGCTAATAAATCTTTTTTTCAGTGCATACATCATTTTCTCATAACTTGGGTGTGCTACATATGGTTTAGTATGGTATTCATTGAGGATTAACTATTTAACCTCATGATCAATTGGAATGTAACTATTTAACCTCATGGTCAATTTGAATGTAAAGTTTGTTTTTGTATAAAAGCAATCCATTTTCATTGATTTTGTACTCTAATTTTTTTTTGTGTAATTCCATCTCTTACATGGTCATAAATCATTTTATAAGTATAATCATTTATTACTATAATCACTCCAATTTCACACAAATATATTCACCTTATACTCAAAGCATCAACCACCCTATTGTCCTTCCTTTTGATATGATTTATGTCAAAAACATATTCACCCAAAAATGTCATCCACGTAGATTGCCTAGCTTTAAACCAGGTTGGCTCAAATTTTTTTTCAAACTAAAGTGGTTTGTTATCGATGTAACTTTCTTTCCCATCAAATGATTATGCCAAATTTCAATAGCATGTATAGAAATTACTAATTCCACATTGTAAACACATAAGTTTCTCATGCAACTTTAATTTGTGGGAATCATAAGCTATCACATGTCCCTCTTACATTAATAATCCCCCTAATCCTTCTAGACTTGCATTGATACACATGAGAAAATATATGTTTGGTTATCCTATGTGTAATATGGGTGTCACACTTGGTTTGTAACTCTGAAACAAATTGTTTTTTTCATTAAGAGAGAATATGAATATATATTAGGAGAGAGACTATTAGGTTTCATCTTCCAATGTATCTTCAATGTCCAACTTCCTTTATTTTTTTAATTACAATATTTATTTAGGCTTTCCTAATCCCACATATTAGGTTTCATCATTCCTTTTTGAACC